>JBAHVQ010219050.1:0-11264 GCA_036872915.1 Nanipora kamurai
CGGTATTCTTTCACGAAGATCAAACTAGGCGCAAATGGCTTTCATACTCGCTAAGTAAGGATTGTCTATTCTGCCTCCCATGTCTCCTATTTTCAAATGAATGTTTAACAGGTGAAAACGCGCGCCACAGCCAAGGAAATGCTTTTACGAATGCTGGGTACTCGAATTGGAAGAAGCAATACAGTAATATCACAAAGCACGGAAAGTCTGAAAGTCATATAAATGCCAAGATTGCTCAAGTTGTCTTTTTGCAAGGACGATCAATCGATTCATGGCTGGAGCAACAAGAAAAGCGCGAAGATTTGCGTCGGAAGAGAGAAGTCGTGGCAAACCGCAGCATTAGAGAGGTTAAGATACCCCGGTTCCGGTGTACGGGTACGGGTAGCGCCATCTTGTTTTACATTTTTCGCTGATGTCAGCATATTTACCCGTAATATCTACCCGTTTTCCCGCGGTAAACCAAGGTCTACACGTAAACGACGAACGGGTAATTATTAGTATACAAAACAGTGAGAACAAAGTGGTCAACGTATTTTAAAGAAGAAATGGAGAAGCGGGTGAGTGCCTTTAACACTTTTAAAATACATTTGACGTATAATATAGTGTTCATTGTTGTATCTCCACTCGGTTTTCTTACACGGAATTTAAGTATTTTCTTAAGTTGCAAGCCGCACCCGTATCACCGGTAACGGGTACGTGTAATTCACCCGTACCCGTACACCAGAACCGGGGTATCTTAACCTCTCTATTATAAAACGCGTTGTCGACACTGTTGTACATTTGGGAAAGCAGCGACTTGCTTTCAGAGGGCATCGAGAGTCGCTAATTGACGACCCAGAAGCAGATAAAGGAAATTTTCTAGAGTCGTTGAATTACCTGTCAACCTACGATGTTACAATTTACAACCATCTTGAAAAGGTTAGAAATCAACAAGCTTTGTCGAGAAGAAGAACGGGCGGGAAAAAAGGTGCCAAAGGACGGGTTTCAAAACGAACCTTCCTCAGCAACGAGACGCAAAATAATGTGATCAAAATTATTGGTAGAGAAATCGCCTCACAAATTGTCAAAGAAATCGGTGATTGCAGAGCATGGGCATTAATAGCGGACACGACACCGGATATCAGTTACCACGAGCAACTTAGTATTTGCGCAAGGATCGTTAATCGCATTGGCAAATGCTCCGAGCACCTTTTGTCTTGCAAAAGAGCTTCGGGTACAAAAGCAGTGGAACTATACAACCTAATCTCAGAAACACTTGTATCGAAAGGTGTGTCGTTTGATAAGCTTGTAGCACAAACATACGACGGCGCCTCGAATATGAGCGGCTGCTACAACGGCCTGCAAGCGATCATCAAGGAGAAAGTTGGAAAGCATGTTGCTTTTGTCCACTGTTATGCGCATACGCTTAATCTTGTTTTGTCCGACTCGGCGAGTGTTGCTGTTCAAGTAATAAGCCCCTTCAACGACCTCGAAGCATTGCACGTTCTCTTTAGCAAGAGACAAAGAATCCATGACTTGTTCGAAGCTGTCCAACTGGAAGACAACCTGAACGTCCTTTCTCTAAAGAGACTTAACACTGTTCGTTGGAATTCACGCGAGTTTTGTCTAAAGGTCCTTCTCTCTCGTTACGAATGCATTTTAAGTGTCCTGGAAACCGTTGCGTTAGACATTTCATTTGATAGAAACCAACGGAACACGAGCGCTGGCTTATTGACGCAGATTCAAACAAAGCAGTTTCTGGCTACTGCGTACCTCTTTCGAGAAATATTTGCATCTACTGGTCCGCTAAGCCGATATTTACAACGCGTTGATGTAGATTTTGGAAAAGCCTTGGGTATGGTCGAAAGTGCGATTGATGAGCTAAATGAATTACGTAAAGAACCGGAGCGAATTATCAGATGCGTTGAGCAAAAACACGACTCCCCCAGCGTGACTTGGCAACAATCAAGAGTCGGACGTAGAAGAAGAATGGATGGTGAAAATGCCGAAGACGAACCTGCTGAAACACCAGAAGATCATTGGAAACGTAGCACCTTTTACGTTTCTGTGGACACGGTCTTAAATTCAATGAAGAATCGGTTTGAAAAGAACCAACCCTTGCTCCAAGCATTTTCGTTGTTTGCTCTAAGCCGCTTTCCAGAGCTTGTGAAGAATTTCAAAACCGCACACGATCTTCAAGCGTCCCTTAACACCTTTTGTGAAACGTACAAAATAGATGCGTTTAGATGTGCTGACGAATTGTTCAATTTCGCTCGTTCTTTCGAGAAATTCGACTGCTCAACTGTCTGCCAGCCCGATGAAGCACGAGAAGATGATGATGATGATGACGGCGAGGAGGACGATGATTATGTTGATGATGACGAGAACGACGACGAAGTCTCAAGCACGTAAGATAGCGAGCAGAGCGACAGCGGCACCAAGGAAGCTGAAAAACAAACGAAGAAGAAAGTTCCATCTTTCTCAGAAGTTCTTTCACTCCTTTGTAACACAGATTACTTCTTGGTTGATGCGTATCCAACTCTCAGTCGCGTTTATGCTGTTGCTTTGGCCATCCCAGTCGGCTCGTCGACTGCAGAGCTTTCGTTTTCTGCACTTAAGAGGGTGAAGACTCGCATTCGTTAATCCATGGTTCATTAGACTTGAATCGTTGCTTTCAATGACAATCGAGCGTAAAATTTTGCTCAAATGCGATGAAGAACGTATGATCAATTTGTACGCAGGGCTTTCTCCTCAACTGTCAAAAGCTCTACTTTGACTTGGGTTTGGTTGTCTTTTAAAACTGTTCATGTTATATATTATGCTCAACTTGCATAAACTATAGGCTCTACTCTATACGTTATTGACACTGATTTGACCTCATCATCTGGGACAAAATTTTGTTGTCTCACTTGTCATCATATGATAGTAAAACTTGTATCATAGTATAATTACATTGGTTTAAAATATACTACAACAAAACCTGACCAACGTTTTTCTTAGATTGGAACACAAAATGTGTTTTCATAATGCTCGAAATGCCATTTCGGGGAACCAGATTTTAAAAATTTTCTGCGGGAGCATACCCCCAAACTCCTCTAGGTCGCTCGTGTCTACGGCACTCGATCTGTACACTCCCACAGATTTTCTAGGTGGGGGCGCAGCGGGTTCGAATCCCAGCCGGGCCAAGTAGAGTTTTCTCTACTTGTCCGATATGATTCGTCACTCGGAGTAACATCTAACATCATTATTCTCTACCCGAGTTCATTCTTCTACTTAAGCTATTTAAAATCAGATAGGATTTAAATGTCCCGATATGGAGGAAACTAGTATATCTTTCGAAATATCAAGAGCCCAAGTAAGATCATTTCGCGACCAGCTCCCAACTTGACGTGTAGCTCAACACCTTTACAACATCTAACACATGATCATCTTATTAACATCCAACACCTTTCAGGGTATGTTAACAGTGCTAACCTTTCGCTTACTGATATGAAAGTCTGTGCCATCTCACAAATTTCCGCGAGTAACGATAGCCGCAAGGGACAAGAAAGACATATCATTTCAAACTTGGAGCCATTTATCTCCATGGAATCAATCAAGGTTTCTCTTTCATTTAACCTCTTAATAAGTTACTATTTTTGTCTTGCAAAGGCGAATAAAATCGCTAGCTTATGTGCCTAATTCCTTCGGATTTTATTTCAGTTTTTATTTTAGTTCGTGTTATTTATCTCTTCGGAAGCTAATGATTTGTCAAGCATGGGCGGATGAATACATTTACTTGAATTTTTCATTTCTTTACAATTAGACTTTTTTGTTTATCAGTTTTAATAATGACATTTACGTCCATATAAGTTAATGTTTTGTTTTGTTTTTTTTTTTTTATCTAGCATGACCGGATAAAAATAAAAACATTGGCTTGTATTCTTTATTCCTTTGTGGCTTTCATTTGCTTGAACTCTTTACATTTTACGTTTAGCGTATTACCATTCCTTTGGAGCCTATACCGAGTCTTTCCCTTTTCGGTAACTGATCGATGTTTTAAAATAGCAAATGACTATTCATTATTTACACCTCATTAATTAGTTTGTTATCGATTTTTCAATTCTATTGGTAATCTATTTGTCGCGTGCCTTTTTACTCCCTATAAAAACACCACTTACTTTTTTTACATTTTTCCTTTGATTATGGCGAAGGGCCTTCGCTCGAAACGTCAGTTTCTCTAAATTCTGTCAGTTTCCCAACTCTCTTTCTTATCTACATTATAAATACGGTCTATTCACTCAACTTATTGATTCACCCTTCATTCAACTTATGAACATTTTATTAATGCAATTGTTCCTATATAAACAATGTATTTGTTTCAACTTTTAAAAATAGATAATGCAGCAAGACACCTGAAAAAAAGAGCTAGAAACCACAGATTTCCATTGGGTATAACGAGTAATCAGAATCTATAAATAAGTAAAAAATGGAAATGGAAATCTAAAACATATAAGAAGTTTGGCAGGATAAAAAAAGAATAAAAACCATTAGGAAGAGAGAAAAGAAGAACGAGGCGATTAAGAAAAAAATGAGGAAAGAAAAACATAAAGAGAGAGATAATTGATCTCATAAGAAAGGTAATTGATGACAGCGTTAAGAAATACGAAGTTCATTACAAGGTATTTGTGAAGCATCTAGGAAAGCACCTTCCGAAAAATTATTGCAGAAACTAATAAAATGTGCTCAACAATCGACCTTAGGAACTCAGGAAGGTAATTTACATAAAAGAACGTCTTTAAATTTTGAGGATTTAATTGACTTCCTGATTTTTCTCTTAACACAACTAGTTTTGCTTACGACGGCAACAGTTGCCAACTGGTTTTCGGTTCACCCATGCGATCTACTGTTTTGGCTGTCATTGCCAATTTGGTAATGGAAGACCTTGAACAAAGAGCATAGGCGACCTCACCAGCGAAACATCTGTTCTGGAAACGATATATTGACAATATCATATCTGCGATATGATCATATCTCATATCATATCTCGAAACAAAGTGGAACATCTTTTGCACCATCTAAACTCCATCGAAATGCCGATTCAGTTAACGGTAGAACGCGATACCAGTAACTGTCTGCTGTTCTTGCTATGATTGTGTTGCCACAAGAACAAGCCACAGAAAGTGGGAAACTGAAGTTTATCGAAAACTTACAGTTGGCAAATATCTTCCCCTTGACTACCATCCTGTACGTCATAAGAAGTCCGTCTCGAGATCTTTATTTTGGAGAACTGAAGGCATACCAACGACTTTCGATGATAAGGAAAGTGAACGAAAACATGTATTCGATGTTTTGAAGGCTAACAGCTATTCTAATGGTTTCTTAAATAACCGCTTAAAACCAGTTAGACCATCACACACAAACACTGAGAATGAAAATTCGATGATGGATTTTGCGATTGTTCGTTATATTCAAGAAATTAGGGAACCTATTAAAAGAATCTTAGGCAGTTTGAACGTAAAAATTGCCCAAAAACCATTCTTGGCGTTCGGACACATATTTGCAAAGGCTAAGGATCGTGTTGCAAAGGATCAGAGAAAAGACGTGATTTATTCCATTCCGTAAAACGACTGTGATCAGGAGTACATTGGCCTGACTAGACGTCAGTTTGGAACACGCTTAAAAGAACACCAAAAGAGAGTTTTCTTCTCAAAAAAGGAAACATTTGGTTTGTCGGAGCAGGCGTGTCTAACTAATCACACGATCGCATGAGAAAATTCCAAAATTATTGCCACCAATCCACGTTACCATCAAAGACGTTGTTTGGAGGCGTGGCATATCAATAGCGCCCTCGCTCCATGGAATCACGATGACGGTTGTTTATTACCGGATGCGTATTTGCATCTCATTAGTAGATAACGTCATTGATGGTTTTTAATGATATAAATAGGGAACTCATGTTCAGGTCAATCACCCTTGATGAAGACACTATACAGGAGTGTCGAAACGTTGGGTCACGAATGGTAGTTTTTTAAGTTACGTTCAAAACTTTTTAAGCCAATGTAGCGTGAAACCATTTCTGATGTTCAGGATATTGATTCCGATACTACAAACAACACATGAAAGCAGCAGACTATGAATGAAGAGTTCCCGACAATTGATAGAGACATTACAGCGCATGAGATTTACGAGGAACAAAGTCCTAGTTAGTTATGACGTGAAGAATTTGTACCCATCCATTCCTATTAGTAAAGCAATGAATTCCGTAGAAACTTAACTAAAAAATCAATGACTGAAGGACATCACCGAGATAGGAGTAAAGTACTGAGGTGGGATATTTAACCTGATCTCTTACGAACATAGCGGACGATATGCACTTCACGTTAGAAAGTGGTCCAATCACCCTTGGAGTCAAGGGACAAATAGGAGAATTTTAAACTGAAAACCATAGAAACATCACCATACCCTCTACAGACACTATGCTGAAAGAAGCAGAGTTCTCTGCGATAAAGAATACCTGGAACAGGTATTTGTGCCGAATGATTATTTAAGAATACAAGCAACGAGTTAGATGCAACTAAATTAACGGACATGGAACAACGAAGAACAACGTGATCTAAATTACCGTAGTGTAATAATAATATCCTACATGAAGTGTTTGTCAATATAGTTCAAGAGGATCGGTGGTGAACGTTTAAGCCCAGAAGGAAGGTTCGACAAATTACTGTCTACATTCAAGAGCCACTTGGTGGAAAATGATACTTTGGGGTACACAAGGTCCAAGTTGATGGAACAAGTCGTTGTATGTTGGGTAGACGTTTCAGTTGTCCTAGATAAGGAAAAAAGGGCACGAGAGTTAACGATGCGAGATCCACAACAGTGAAGATATCTTTGCGGGGTACATCCAGTGGGAAAAGGAATTGCACGCCGTACCATACAATTTGATAAAAAAGTCCATTGGAAGAATGCGCGATATTTGTGAATCAGAAAACCCTACGCCAGAGAAAGATCCAAGACGGAATAGAGTCGCTTCGCGAAAGACATGGTTAAAGCTATTTACAAAATAACTTTGAACAATAAGAAGTTTGGAAGTCCTTACTAAATCACTATTTTGACTTAGAAAAGACCTCCGGAGTATGTAAATAAGTTAATAAACTTGCTGAACGTAGTAAGTATTTTGTATATTCGTAAGACAGCTATAAGTAACGGAAAAGACTATCTGAAAGATGGACAGTGAAACTTTCCGAAACATCGTAGATAATAAAATTAACATCAGACAATCCCAAATGGAATTAAAATTGAAACGACAAAATGAGCGCAGGTTATTTCTTTCCATTTTTTTATCGCAAGAAGTCCCAGCTTTATTTCAAATCTTGTGACAACATATAACTCATTCTTTCGCTAGTTTATTTGTTTCTACATATATCTCCGTTTCGATCAGTTTTTACCAACCGATTTTTGAAGAACACCTACCGCTTCTGTCCTGTGCGAAGATGCAATTAAAGTGTCACGAAGACGAAAAATCAACCTCAAAGTTTTGCTGATATTTTGCTTCGGCAAACTTTACTAGTGCAAGGCATCTTCAGAAACAAAATTGAACTGCCTTAAACAAGTTGGTGGAAAGTTATAAGCTTTTAAAGTGACTAAAATTGAGACCGCCATTAAATTTTTCGCCATCATAGATTTTCAAATATGAGAAAGGTTATGACGTCATATTCTCAACACAGCAATATATGGAAAAAGCTAAACATAAGAACAATCTTTAAGGTTCTCTATAATGCTCTCGAATTTATCAGCTTCTAGTGATTTTTGGTTCATGAACCGAAACAATATCCTCGAGCCCATCATAGGATTGACTGCAAGCCAAATCTGATTTTCTGAATCTGAAATTTATCCTTGCGATGAATATCCAACCTGTTACTTCAGTCAAAACATGGCCACAGAAATCGACGAAGGGGAACAAACTCTTGCCGACGAAGACCGAAATAAAAACGTTTCAATGCCGATATCAAGTTTGCTTGCTGGTGAGTATATTCATTTCTTTTACTGAGTTCCACAGGTGCAGTTATAGGGTGGTTATGACGGTGAGCTTCAGTTTCTCAGTTTGAACATGACTGCATGAGATTAAAGCGCAAAGCGTCCTGCTATCCGGAAATGCGGTGATGTAGTAAAAAACATGGAAATACCAGCAATGCATTCTCCAATGAAGTTTTTGTGGAATTCGTTTAAATTTGGGCACAACTTCTTTATACTTCAAGACAGGAAAATTGAAATTGTTTCTCTGGCCGGGCTTTATTTCACAAAGTACGAGACTAGTAAAATATTTGTCTGTCATTCCTGAGTTCTTAATATACTATTCTGAATTTTTTTGGGAGCTCTTATGTCGATTTGTTTGTATCTACTGACTATTGTTTGATGTTATTATCGATTCTGATCGCAGTATCTCGCCAACAGTTGTTACTGTAGTACGTCTTCTTTGGTACCTGACTGGTGTAACTCATGGAATTTTGGCTAGTTCTTGCGCAGTCTTAACACCATTGGGTCTGCTTTGCTGAATCCCCCTCAGAGCCGCGGATGTTTTTAGTTGCTGCAACTACCGGAACTATCAAGTATCTACGATGTGTATCTACTGCAAAAAACTAGGCGGAAAAAAATCTCTTTCTTGTATGTATTATAGGATACTGAACCCCTTTCGAGTAAATACGCCAATAAGCTCAATTTGGAATAATTCTATGTATTTGGTGATCTTTGTTCAAACTTGACCGCGGACCAAATTGTCAGTATCTATGTAACTCTAATCAGTGGAAAGGTTAGGCTAAGTTTTAGAATCTTTACTTATAAAGAAATTAAGTCAAAGGGTATATAATATTGGGGTAATTCCCTTCGGGTAAAATTGTTACCAGCAACGGATAAACAGGAGATTTGTTTATTTCTCATCGTTTACTAGAAAACAACTTTGGTTCCGCAGTTCTGCATTGCTTTTTATCTGAAAGGGAAGTAAATCATTAGCTGGCGACTTTTTGACATTTTATTTGGGTACTTCTCAAAACATACTGTCAATTGAAATGCTAAAAAGGTTTGCGAACGCGCGCTGTTATCTAACAAAGCTTTGAACAACCTTTAAAACCTTCTATTCTCATTTATTGTTGTACTTAATGCAGAACACGAACTTAGTTCTTGTGGGAGCTTGGTAAATCTCAGACGACTAATGGACGTTCGTCAAGCTCGTTTTTCTGAGAGAACGAGCATGACGAACGTCCACTAGTCGTCGGAGATCTACCAAGCTCCCACATGAACTAAGTTTGTGTTCAACATTAAGTTCTTACA
Source organism: Nanipora kamurai (assembly GCA_036872915.1). NCBI lineage: Eukaryota > Metazoa > Cnidaria > Anthozoa > Scleralcyonacea > Helioporidae > Nanipora > Nanipora kamurai. The sequence goes on from JBAHVQ010219050.1 coordinate 9,286, forward strand.
TCATTATCATATTGTGACTTCCGCTTAGGAAGTACATATGACGAACCTGCACACTAGCTCACCATCGGTGTTGTAGTAGCTCAATGGTTACAGCGTCTCACCGGTCATCAGAAGGTTACGGGTTCGATTCCCATCTAGGGCTCAGTAATCCTTTTTCTGAGAGAACGAACTTGACGAACGTCCACTAGTCGTCTATGTGTTGTTGTCATGGGCAAACGGATGTCTCTGCTGAGTCGTTTGACCCATTTGATCAGCTCTGTGCGAAACAACAAGTTTATGTATGTAATCAACTTAATAACCCTTCGATTTCTTTTCACGCATTGCACTATGCAAGGCGTTGTGTTGCCAAGAATATGACATCATCGGAGTTCTCAACTTACACCTCAACGCGCTATTGCAATTTTAATGGCGCCCGTCAAATTTGAGATTTCTATGCTCAATAACCGGGCCACTTTTTCGAATATCGAGATAAAACATTGCATAGGGCGATGTGGGTGTCGATACTTTACAATGATCAAATAATAAGAGGTGAAATTTTCGTCTTAGTGACACTTTAAATATTTGGCAAGGGCAGGATAAAAAAATTCTAGTTTATTATAAGTTCATCAAAAAGACGCCAGGCCTAGGGCCGAGCATTATATTGCACAGTTGATACTACTCTGACAAATTTTTGAACGTACCGTAAAGAGTTAAATCATGCATGATCGAACATTTCGATATTCCTGTGTAGTGTCTTTGTCAACGTAATCTGAATGTTGTTTAATTAAAGAACTAACACTCTCGATGACTTACTGATAATGTTGTCTTTCAGTTAATACGCTAAAATACGCTGAGGGTTAAAGTGCCTCTACAGGCAAAATTTTTTATTGGCAATATTAAAACTAGGTATGATTGCTAGCATATACGTGAGAAAATTTTTTAATTCGGTTAAATCGTTCCAGTTTTACGGCGGTTTAAAATTTGCAAAAATGCACTTTTTGATGGACCTTGGCCGTCGTTACAAGGGTCTGGAACGAGTAAATTTTTTGACGTCACGCAAGGTACTCGTCAAAATAAGGCTATCGTTCCACATGCAATTTAGAGTTGATAGCGTTGGCATCTACATACATTGCGTTTAATTTCAAAAAGTAAGAAAGGATGGTTAATGGCTGTGTCGCAGCAAACTGCACGAATAAATCGTGTCTTAGTTCGGGTATAAGTCTACATACAATTCCCTAGTTCAACGACGGTCGACCTGAAGCTAAGAGAAGAAGGAAAATCTGGGTTAACTTCGTGAAGGCAAAACGGGTCTTCGTACCTTCGAAGGCTTCGACTCTTTGTTCGGCGCATTTTATGCCTGAAGATTACGAGCGACGATTTTCAATTTTGCCTGGTCAAACAAAGTCAAACTATCCGAAGCTAAAGAGCGACGATCTTGGTATTTGTGTCTATCCTAGTATACATGCTGTGGCGAAGAAAAGTTCCAGTGAACCGGTCGTGCAAAGTCCTAGAGATAGACGCCTGGTGAGTCAGTTTACAACATTCGGTTTTGGATATATTTCGAATTATTTACAAGTAGCGCCACATCACAGTTTCCACAATGAGACCGGTGATAAAAAGGAAGCATTGAAAGTTATATAGACATTGCTTATTCTATATTCATATCAGATTCATATCATCTTTATGAACAATTTAATAATAAAGAAACGAATACATTTCAATCTACGTTTACCACGTATTTACCACTCGCTCACTTCAACAGAGCCATCCAGTCTTTTTCCAAGCTTTTTTTGTAGTTCTAGACGCATTTTTTTTCTTGCCTGTTGTAGTTTTCCAACCACTCTTTGTCGGCCAAAGGCTCGTCGATATATGGTAGGCCAACGTTGCTGTCCTGATCGCTACAATCATCGTCAGAATTCCCACGCTCGGAGCATTCGATAATGTAACCCGGAATAAAGTTAATATCGGAATCATCAGATTTATAACTTTCCTCCGAATCA
>JBAHVQ010219061.1:0-11263 GCA_036872915.1 Nanipora kamurai
TGGGTCGTGAACTGTAATTTCTTTAAATTACGTTCATAATATTTACAAACCAGAGTAGCGTTTGGTATGTCGGAATTTGTCTATTTTTACACACTTTTCAATTAGGGATTTTAAGGTAGGCCAATATAAAGATCCATGCTAAAACGGGTGTCGCTAGTGATGGAATAAATGGCCACAAAAACAAATACAGCAGCGTGGCCATTTTAATACAACTAAGATTAACTGCCTTCGGTTCAAAAGAGGAATACAATTTAATAAGGGAAGTTAACAAGTTACGAAGTTCTACCTAACTGAATTCAGTCAGAACAATTTTAAAAATTTATAACCAATCAGGCGAAACTTCTGTGATACTTCAACCAATCAGGATCTGTGAAATTTTAATTCGCATTTCTGATGCGGGAACTCGGATAATCATTATCGGGAGTGCATATCTTATCACTAATGAAGTTCAACTATGGATTCTACAAGCAAGACTGCATTCCTTGGCCAACTGGTTCTCATAACCATATTACTGCGCATCTTCAGGAAGGCAACAATTATTGATTGGGAACATCATTGTGTAAAATAAACTTTGGAGTTTTAGCACAAAATCACCATCGAGGAGACCATAAAACTATTTTGATATTCAAATCTAAATGGGTTAGTTTCACACCCATGTGACGTTGGCGTCACACCTCACTGTGATTCGTTGATTAGCGTTCAAGGGCAACAATATTTTAATGGTGGGCAACCAATAGTATAACAATAATCTAAAGTAAGGGGATTTTTTTGGTATAAAGGAGTGAATGAACAACCAAAATCTCGTAGGAACCGTCGGTGAACTTAATTCATTTATCTTGGCTGAAATCATCAATTCTTTAACGAAGCCGTGGCAGTCGTTAGTGAGAATCAAAGACTTCAAATCTCTTTGTCTTGTGCTCGAAGACTCTAGCTGGTTATTCCTATTTTAAGAGCTACGAAATTTCCTGCAAAGATATTTAAGATTTTAAAACGGCGGTACTTCAACTATGAATAACCGACTGAAGTCTTCGAGTAGATAAACCGAGGCAATACGTTTATCATAAGCTCTTGGGCCTTTCCCCGCAATTCGATCACACTTCGCGAACTGAATATCATTAGAGGAGTCCAACGGAGAAAAATTCTTGACATTGTTGGTTCACTCAATGAAAAGACGTAGGCGAGATGTTTCTCACTATGACCCAGGCCAATTTGATCAGGACCAACAAGAATTGCTGTGCTAAAGGAAGTTTGTAGTCATCTTCCTTAATCATTTGCCCTTTTGAAACGTAATCAAAACAAATGTCAAGTAATTCTGAACACGTAAAGCGTGTTTAGAAACTTTAGTTTCTTTTCATTAAAATTTACGTTGTTGGAATTAAGCTCCTTGCCCATAAATTCGTTCAATTCTTCCTGGTAAAGGAACTTAATGTAATCGTTACCGCATTGCTGACGTTTTTCTGTCTCGCTGTAAAGTACTAAGCACAAAACAAGCCTCAGACAGGAGCTTAAGCCCAGACTTTGTTTAAGAAAATGTTATCCGGCGCGTGTTTACTATGATTTTAAGTTATTGACGAAGTTTCTTTGAAGGCTGTGTCAGCGAGCAAACGCAGAAGATCAGCCGCTTCCGAACTTCTGTTTCTGTATACCCGCGCACTATCTTCTTCTGATGCTACTACATAATTGGTACTCGAGCCGGCCGCGATTGTCTCGGCCGTATCTTTATCATTTGATCAAAAAGATATTGTTGATCCTCCCTTTGTAGGTCGCGGAGTAATCAGTTTAGAGAAAGCAAAAGATGCTAGGCATACATATTGACCTATCCTTTTCGGATTCCCATTGAAATGCGCACTACATACACAGGTGTACTTCTTCACGGGTATGATTCAGGGGCGTAGGAAGAGCGGGGCCCCCAATATTAAATGTGGGGGGGGCCGGGATGTCTTTCGGCCCCCCCAAAATAATTGAATTTCGAAAATGCAGTGACATTTTTGGAATTTCGGAGGTATCTTAGCTCGTGTATAAATAAATGAAATATCTGTGTTCGAAAAGTTTATATAATTTATATCAGATGAGACTCTAAACATGCCGTTTCCGGCATCTAGAGACTCCACATTTGAAAACGTTTTCCTCTCCGCGCCAACCATGGTGGCGCCTCGTGAGATCGCCCCCCCCAATCTCAACTTGCTTCCTACGCCACTGGTATGATTTCACAGCTAATCTGATCAAGCTATTTCTTCAATAGCCGCAGTTTATTAAGCGCATGGGAAACTATAAAAATGAATACCAGAGCAACAATTTATCACTAGGATTTATAGTCGATCGCAGCTTATTCCTGATACAGTGTCGTGACTATGATTTGCCCTCAAACGCTAGACAACCAATCACAGTGAGGTGTGACGTCGGGGTTACGTGGGAGGTGGAACTGGCACATAGCGTGACTTTTCCTTTTCCTCATAATGTAACGTTAGGTCTGTGAGGGATAACCCTTGCTGGAACTCTATGCATCACAGCTTAGGTAGCTGTTAGGGTTATTTAAAGACAATTTACAATAAAATTAAAAGTCCAACTCCGTCGGCCAAGAAGAAGGTGAAAGACGGAAATATGAGGTACGGGCATTAAGTTGAACTTCTGGGGCGGATGTTCAAAACGCTATCAGTACTAACCTATGACCTGTTAATCTGTATGATGAGTTCGTTGATAAGTCAAGTTCCAACTTCAAAGGGTAAATTTTTTGTGAATCTTATCAAAGACTGTCTGCAATATTCTCAGAATTTTGTCCATAAAATTTAGCTAATCTAATATTCACCTAATCGCTTTTTGAATAACCGTCCCTAGCTTCTTACTTATTATGTCCCCATGTACTAGTCAAATGCCAATGGTATAAAAATACACGGGCTAAGCATGGCTTAGCAATAATCTGAACCATTTTTATTCATATCTTCATGAATACGAATATTGAACGCATACTCAGCTAAAATTATGAAATGCGACTATTCTCGCTCACAAGTCCAATACCTTGTGACGAACTAGGATAATAGACCCATATCATGCGGGCAGGTCTCAAAGCCCTTCTTACGAACTCCATGCAATTTTGTATGTTGTAATGCTCCTTGCACAAATTGAATGAGCAAACTTTAACAGAATTCAAGTAGGCACTCTGGTTCAATGAAAATGATAAGGAGAATACCTGAAGGGAAAGAATCATCGATGGTGATAGAGTTGAAGCCCTTGCGCCAGCGACCATCGTTATGTGAGCTGTATCGTCGCATCGAAAACTACGAAGACGTTTAGGGTGAATGAAACGTTGCCAGATTTTCAGTGTGTGGTAAACCGTCGTTGCCGCGTGGCTGAGGAAGCACTTTAACGACAACAACAATTTACCTCCGGTGTAAAGTAGGGAAGTAGAGAAGAGGAAGCCAAAAAAAAGAAGCATAGAAGAGGAAGCAAAAATCAAGAAGCATAGAAGAAGAAGCCTTAGGAGATTGAATGCGCATAAAGAAATAAGAACGATAAGTATTTAATGTAGAAAAGATACTCAAATCAGAAATAGGAATTGGAATAATCCTGCGGGTGTAATAATTACCAAGTCAGTCATGGCTAATCACGGTGCTGAATCAATTTCCTTGCACAATACTGAAGACAGGAAGTATGTTCTGATGAATAATTAGAAATGACAAAGGTAATAAAACGCGAAGCACTTGTAGCAACACTTTACATTGTTGATAAGAGCCTAATTTGAATACCAGAGGACCGCCGTTGAAATGACGCCTCCGTGTTCCTTGGACATATGGTCACGTGAGAGATTACATTGCTTATTCAGTACAATCTTCTAGTTAAGCCTCTTAACCATAGATATCCAGCATCGGGGTTTGAAACGAGTGTGCCTGACTTAAGTTTTATTCTCCCCTTGGCCAGTTACCCTCATCAATAGTTAATTTTGGAATTCTGTGTATTTCAAAAGTTGTGGTACCATTAACAAACTGTTGATTTGATACATTTTAAAAGTTGCCCAAAATTTACCATTTTTTTATACATTCCAGCGGTGCAACAAGAGGGGGAGTGGGGGGAGGGCAAGTCGCGACCCCTGCTCTTCTCTTTGGCGGTCTTATAAGTGGCCTACAAGCAACAGAACTTTTCCCCATTTGCCAAAGCCACTCGGATCTACTGCATTCGAAATAGTAAAAATCTCCCTTACCTTACCTTTCTATTAGCCGCCGACCCCTACCAGCTAAGACAGGATTTGAATCTTGGAATCTCAAAAATTCCTTAGGAGTAAACTGGCCATGGTTTACGGGACAGACAATCGGCATGGAGCTCAGCAACACCTGGTCCGTGCTGCTAGAAGAAGGGAAGGAATTTAACTTTGTTGTGCCAACGCGCATGGCGGTCACGAGGATCACGCGTGTTTCGTAGAAATTGGAGTCCTCTGTGGTCTGTCAGCTAGGCCGAAATTTCCTTTGCGCGAAGATGAAGGCATATACTTCTTTATGTCGTGTATATTAGTTCAACTCATTGTAAGTCCGTGCTTTTGATGTGAACAAAACAGGTTGACCTCCACCGGAGTTATCTCGTTAGGATAATAAATAGCCTATTCCTGTATTAGAAGCGCCAGTACTTACTTCAAAGGGAGTTGACATGTCGGGAAATTGGAGAAGAAAATCATCTGAAGCTAGGGCGAACTTTAAATCGTTAGAAGGCAGCTTCCATTTCTAAGGATCAGACGAATTTGGACTTACCAGTCAACTGGTTGAGGACCGGTGCACGCTGCTGAAGATTAGGGATAAAATCACCGTAGTAATTGAGCAGACCCAGGGGTTTTGAATCGCATTGGTCCAGGTTCTGGTTCCCTTTGGGTGACTTGGATTAGTCGTTCGGGCGATCAGTGACGTTGTATACCCAGCAAGTTGATTCTTCTATTTTCACTGGAGAAAGTTCTCCAATGCGAGTGCCAGCGTAAAGTTTGGTTCGCTGTTGTTCAGAACCGTGACAGGTATACGGTTTTGTGAGCCAGCTGCAATAACACTTGCTCCAAGCAATCGTCCAAGATGGCCGTTTTATTCATGAAGTGAAAGAATAATATATCTTGCTCAGATGGTCCATAGTCTGACGTGCCACCTAACACAAAACAGTGGAGGATGGAGAAATTGTGTGATCTGAGATGAGGGAGACAACAATAGGAGAACCATTGATGACGTTATCTATTAATGAGATGCAAATAGGCATCCGGTAGTAAACCACCGTCATCGCGATTCAGTAGAGCGCGGGCGCTATTAATATGCCACGCCCCCACCAACATCTTTCATGGTAACGCGGATTGGTGGTAATAATTTTGGAATTTTTCCAGCAATCGCCTGGTTGGTTTGACACCGACAAAACAACCATCATCGCGACCTTGCGCCCAGAGCCAAAGAATGGAATGGGGGAGGTATCTAGACTTTGTCCATCGGATGATGGGACGCTCGACCAGCAAGTGAGATCATATATCCCCTGTGTGGTAACGAGAAGGAATGCGGGTAAGTTTAGATCAACATTTAAGAAAAGCAATCCTGATAACTTAATTTATATTCCCATTTCAACTTATACAAGCAGTTTTTCTACAGGTGAGGGAGGGGCGACTCATTGCATTAGACCTAATTGGTATACAAACCTTCCCACCTTCGTGATAGCCAACGTTAGATCTCTAATGCCAAAAGTCGATGAATTAGAGCTAGTGTCCCATGCAAATCATATTGATGTGGCCGTTGTTACTGAGACGTGGTTATCCGGTGTAATTTCACATTCAGCAGTAGACATTACAAACTTCAACCTTTTTAGAAAGGATCGATCCAACACTGTGACGCCTCACGGTGTCGGCCATGGTGGTGTTGCCTTATATATTTGGAGTTCTTATCCTGCTGAAAGATTTACTGAATTTGATCATCCGGATATCGAAGCGTTGTGGGTCACATTTCGTCCTCGTCGACTTCCCCGATATATGTCTATAATTCTCTTCGCTGCTGTTTACCATCCACCATCGTCTACAGCGCAGGATAATGAGTCCCTTTTAAATTATTTACAGTGTAACACAGACAAATTTTTTTCCAAATATCCCGATGCATTATTGTTTATTGCTGGCGATTTTAATCCCACGAGTACGGGGTTGAAGATTTGCGACATCTTTAGAAGATTAGATATGGCACAGCTAATCGATGTTAAAACGAGAGATACCGGCATTTTAGACATGTGTTTTGTAAATAGATCAAAGTTGTTTGCTAAACCAATGCAATTACCAAAGATCGGAACTATTGATCATTTTGCAGTCATTATCAAGCCCGTTGTTAACGATAAACCAGAGCGAAGCATGAATAAAACGACTAAATATAAGCGTGAAATAAGGGATAGCAATATTAGGGCTTTTGGACATTGGATAACAACTAAAGAATGGGATGATGTATATCAACTGGAGAACTGTCATGAAACATACAATTTATTCCAGGAAACGCTTTCTAGAGCTATTGATTCCTTTTTTCCCGCACGGCATTGTAAAATCTCACCGACCGACAAACCGTGGATAACGTCCAAGCTGAAGTCACTTGTACTAAAGAGACAGGATAGATTTTGGAAACATGGCAGGTCCTCTGAAGAATATAAGCAGTTACGAAATAAAACCCATCTTGAGATAAAACATTGTAAGGCGGCCTATTACAGCCAAAGAGTTAGGAACCTCAAAGAAAACGGCGATGTTTCAAAGTGGTGGAAGGAAACTAGACGTTTGAGTGGAACTAGTGATAAAAAAGAATGGTATCACCAACTGTTAAATCAAGAGACCCCGATTTTGTGAGTGCTAGTTGAGAAAATTAATGAATTCCTCGTTGGTCTTACGTCAGGTTCCCAGCCTCTTTCTTCGGATGACCTCGATGACGTTCTCATTGACGTCCCCGAAGAATTTCTAATCACCGAATGGGAAGTTTAGAAGGAACTTACAAATGTTAAGTGTGGCAAAACACCGGGCCCTGATTTTATACCTAACAGGATACTGAAAGAGTTTGCGATCGAACTAGCTTCAGTGGTCGCTAATATTTATAATTCGTCAATGATTTGTGGTCAAATCCCTGTGCAACTGCAAAGGTCCATTATCTCACCTATTCCTAAATGCACTCCACCAAAAACTGTTGAGAATGACCTCCGGCCGATTTCACTTACTGCACAAGTGTCAAAACTCATGGAAGGATTCACCTTAAGATCACTACTTCGCCAAATATCTGATAAACTAGACCCTTTCCAATTTGCTACGAAAGGCCGGTCTACTACTCAGGCTCTTGTATTCCTTCTTCATAACATTCTCGAAGCACTTGAAAGGGGAAACTGTTCTGCCAGAATCTTCTTCGCTGATTTCAGCAAAGGATAGCGCAAAGGCCTGATCCTACAATACTTAGGGTTTTCGAAAATATATCCCAACGTCAAGAATGGCTTTTGGGCAACTCAAATCGTATTCACATCAACTTTATTTACAAAAATGAACCTGTTTTTGTAGATACAACACTCATTTACATTTTACATTCGTAATAATTTATACATAATTAGTTTGCACACTTCGGTGAGTTCCTCACAGTACCATGAACTCGTGGTATTCCTGTTTGGATGATCCCAGAGCCACTTTTCGCGCGCCACCTACGAAAGGGCTCTGGGGAAGAGAATGACCTTGCATGACGTCACCGAAGGTACTGGTTCCAGACACCTATTAAAGAATTATTCTCATGGAAATGTAACAGCCGATATCACTCTTACCGACTTCAAAAGGCCATAAAAATCGAACGATTTGCCTGAATCGAAAAGTTTTTTTCACTGGAACACTAGAAATAAAGCGCATGTTTCATGAGCTGAATATCGTTTTAGAAGTTAGGGGCACTTCAAGGCCTGAATAAAGGTTGGAAGATTGAACAAGCCTTTTCTTGCGCAAATTCAAAAAAGGTTTTATTGCTAATTTTAGTTAAATTCCGGAACTCTTGTCGATACGCTTCGGGAACCAACTCATAACCCTTTAGAATCAGCCGCTTCACCGTGTCGTAATCCGCAGAATCTTCAACAGTAAGGTTAGAAAAAATTTCCCTAGCTTTACCGACTAGGACGCTTTGCAACATTATCGTCCAACTTTTCTTAGGCCAATGACAATTTTGGGCAACCTTTTCAAAATGAAGAAAGTACTTGTCAACTTCCCGTTCCTGAAACGGTGGAACCATTCTAATGTGTTTAGTTACGTCGAAATAGCTATTATCTCCGCCGGACATTGTTTTGCTTTTCTCTAACTCTAACTTTCTTAATTCTAATTCCTGCTCTTTCAATTTAAATTTTCTAATTCCTACTCTTTCAATTTAAATTCTCTATCCTGGCGTTCTAATTCATGCTCTCTCAATTTAAATTCTCTATCCTGGCGTTCTAATTCCTGCTCTTTCAATTTAAATTCTCTGTCCTGGCGTTCCCACTCTCGTCTCTCCCGTTCTCTTTCCCACACAATCTTTTGCTGTTCTCTCTGCCATTGCTTATCCTTCTCTTCGGAGTTTTCTGTAACTACGCTGCTATCACTATCACTTTTTCCTGGGTAGTTCAAATCCTTAGTTTTAGTATTATAGGGTTCTAAAGCAGATTTTTCCAATGTTCTTGACCTGTCAACCAAGTGTTCCATTATAAGTTTTTGAATTTCACATTTTGTCATAGAGCCACGCGTTTCTAACTTTAAATGTTGCCCTAACAAAATCAGATCATCTTTCCTTAATTGCGTAAATGCACTTTCGCTTGGTTCCACCATAAACTGTTCAGGGTCAAATGCAGACATTTCTAATAACTGGTTTTGTATATACCTTTATACTTTTCTTTTACGTTACTTCACGTTATTAGATCTTCTCTAAAACATTTAGGTCCTTTACTTAACTCTCCGCTCTCTTAAACTGGTTTTAATTTTTTTTTTTAACTTTTTCTCGTGTACAACTTTTGCTTTTAGATTTTGTCAATAACTGCAAATGAAATTTTAATAAACCAAAACGTTCATTTCCCGGGCGAGCCCCCAATTTGTTACGAGCGGGTCCTTAACTATATCTAGGTGGCTTGCTTTTTGGTTCATTCGCTCGCAACAAAGAATACAAAACCAGTTATATTTTAACTATTTATTCCAAATTATTTCCACTATATTGGTATTACTTACAATAAGCAAATTTAGCGTCTCTATACTTTGTAACTTTAGCAATTATTATACTTCTAAGAGTTCAACTTATCTCTTATGTCGAAGACTGAGCACAACTCTTGATTCCGTTCGTTTCTTTAGACTTTAAGTTTGGTTCTTTGGTTTCTTCTAGTTTCGTTTAACTTTGCCCAACTCTTCGGTATAACTGATGATGTTATTCAGGATTTATCGCCTCATGAATAAAACATGCAAAACCGAGTAGTGCTCTGTCTTTTATATGATTTGTTACAGAGCGTCCCTGCATGACTAATCAAGCACGAACTAACGTAGGATATCCGCCACGCCACTTTGTGAGCCAAGGCGCCTTCCTGTTGTTGCCCTGAGACTTCGCTCACCGATGCACGAAAGCAAGGTCGGTCAACAAAGGTCCAAATATCTCACTACATCGCATGCACGCAACACTTTAGATTTAGGCCAAATGGTGAATTCGATATCCAGACACACAGGCAGCCGTACTTGGCAACTGAAGTCCATAGGAGAAAACGAAAGATATCACCACACGCTTAAGAGCTTCAGTCATCAGGAAAAACTTAATCTTACGGTGAAATTAAATCGTGGAAAACAGGCAGAAATGACTGAGGCGAATCTTTGCCCACTGGTAACAGGACTTAAGACTTATCATCAGTCACGACAAAATTTGCGATCAACAACGCAAAATGTTGGGTAAGAACTACCACGAGGATGCGATGACACAAACTAGACTTGATGACCGACTCCACTTCTAGGCCAAAATAGAATGCGTTGGAAGCTATGACAAAAACTTTTTACATATCTGTAACCACCACAATTCACCAAAGATAAATTCTCTCTCTTACAAATATCATCATCAAGTTTCTACTGTGGTTGTCGACCCCATCAAAAACCAAAATTACAAGTGAAAGTGTGATCGTCGTCCCTTCCTTGTCTCCCATTTTTGTCGCAACGTTCATTCACTAGAATGCCAGGCTAATAACCTTAAATAACCATCAATTGCCTAAGAAAGCAATATTTTTTGTAACCAGATGAACATCCACGGGCATTATGATTTCCTTATTCTAAGACTTACACAACTCTCAAACACCCAGCCATGCTCTAATTCCGAACCGTAACCCTAACTCAAGCCCCCAACTCTAAAAACGAAAATGAGAATGTCATAGGAAATTTTGCTGATTAAACAATAGAACGCTAAGGACTCAGGAAAACTCTGAGTTTCAGACAGGACTCGAACTCGCGAACTTCTGAATGCTAGCTAGACGCTGTACCCATTGAGCCACTAGAACTCAGACGGCAGCGTAAGGTTACTTACAGTATTTAAACCTGGGACGAGCCAGTCGTCAATGACTTGCTGGACTGCAAGCCGTTAGATGTAGGTAAACCTTCAGTTATAGACGCATGTTAAGTAGATGTTTGTTAGATGTTAATCAGCAAAATTTCCTAAGACTTTAATAGCATCAAACTGCAATCTCAAAATACAAATTAACATCGGCAGCCGATGTGCTTAACCACTGAACCACAAAAATCGATGAATTTAACTATCGTTGAAATGGATAGTAAGCTAAATTTTTTCAGTTCCAAATAAGTGGATTGGCACTTTTGGTGCGCCACTTATTTCACTCATCTAATATGAATTGCAGAACCTGCAGGGATTTAGTTATCCTATTCGGAAATAAAATATCGCCTCGCTCAGCATTAACACTTGGACTTTGTTTGGATAGATTATTCTTTTCGTGTGTGAATTTTCCCCCCTGTAGGTCAGTGGTAATTCAAAGCATGTGAACCTCCACAGTTAATATTAAACATAATAATACCATGATCACCTCGGTTTCTATTGTTCTCAGCGGGCATTTAAATTACTAAATACCCCCTCAAACGGGCAATTTATAATGCGCCCGCTCACGACCGGGCGAATTATAATTCGCCCGCTACTGTACGCATGGCCAAACATGCAAGCAATCATTATGCACAACAACAGAACACTTTTATTCAGCCGTAGCTAAACTGAACAGAATATAAAAATTGTTAATACCAAAAAATTATTTACTTTTGTATATGTACTTCTCCATGTAC
>JBAHVQ010219072.1:0-11263 GCA_036872915.1 Nanipora kamurai
TGCAACATTGGTGGCACATAAAGCATAGAAGACCCAACCAAAGTGTGCGAAAGCAATACCGGCATAGAAACGCAAGTTGAAAGTCGACATCAGAATCAGCATCTTCTACTGGCAGTGGCTGTGGCAGTAGCACTAATAATGTTGATACAGCTAGTACTGTTAGCAGCGATAGCAGTGAAGAGCAGAGGTTGTTGGATGACTGGGATCAATGGATCAGGATGGAAGATGATAGTGAGGATGAACTATAAATTACAGAACACGAACACTAACAATTGTGCAAACCATGTTTATAGTACTGTAGTTGCTGTATTTTACCAGACTTTGAATTGACATTTACGTCAATTTTTCATGTTAGATTTTTATTGGGTTTTCAGTCAGTTTTGAGATACAGTCGAGTTGATTTTCTTCAATCATAGCATGCTTTAAACAAAGTTTATGTATTAAACGTAAGTTATTAGTGTGTGACAGTGATTTACGAGTCAGGGCGACTGCTTTTATTGTTGTTAATTTGACAACTACTTGGAAGATAACAAGTACGTTTCCTCGACGTTTCGAGCATAAGCGTAAAGCCCTTCATCAGGACAGTCAGATCAAATAGGCTGGTTTACTAGAACTCGCTAAAGTAGGTGTGCAGGTTTACATGACTGAATCAAAGGTCGTTGCTCAAAATGTTTACAAAACATATTATTTTATATCTTCCATGTTGTCAAGTCGATGGGGTAACAACACTCAACAGTGCGAGTTAATTAAAACCATGTGCGTTAGAGACATTTACTGCATGCTTGACACTATTTACATAAAGGAGAGAGTCGAAGTAAACGAAAACGTTTCCAACCAAATTTGAAAACTTCCGGTCAAATTTCAAAATTACAGTATTTCAGGCTCTGATGTTTCCCCGCCTGGTATACCATCTACTAAGTACCTCTGGTAAGACATATCCTCCAGAATTCTCACGTTTTGGTAAAACTGCATTCCAGTGGTCTATATCAGGAGTAATCCTTTGACTAACAAGACCCATTTGATTGTTTTCTCCAACTGCACAAACTACAAAATCACAGTAGTTGAGATTTGTTGTGAAAAGTTGTTGTTGCACTTGATAATAATATTGGTTTTTCAGTAGCTGAAATTCATTGTTATTGTTCTTTTTAAGGCATGATGATGGGCGTTTAACATCGGCATCAAAATCAACTTTCTCAATGCAGAAGGGGCACTTGATCTCCTTACACCCTTCCCCACAGCAATCACAACAACATAAGAAATCAGGAGTGGCATGCATCCATTGATGATCCTTATTTATGAAAGTGCCACATTTTATAACTTTACAATTGCTGTGTTTTGTTTTCATAAATTGTTCATATGCATGGATTGCCCCTGCTTCATGTTTACATCCATGTAGCATTGCCTTGTTTGTAATCTTTTTCAGTTCTGGACAGCAAACACTTTGTGTCAGCGACTGTGAAGGGAGTGAAGGGTCAGTTGAAGCAGCAGCCTTACTCTGGCATGCTCCAATCCTTCCTGCTCTATTTTTAAAAAGTTATTATCCTTACCTTGTTCTATGGTGTCAACTTGAATTTGATCAATTTGTTCTTCTGTTATTTCTATCTTGATGTTTTGGCAGACTTTCAGTAAGTCACTGTAAGATAAATCTAGGTATTTTTTCCCAAAAAGATCCATTACTGTTGGTATTTTGCGACTTGGTAGCACATAGCTTTCAGAATAAGTAGGGATAAGCGAAAGTATTACTGGCTTTGACTTACATTTGCTGAGTTGAAACCACAACTTCTCCAGTTCCGGTTAAAATTTACGCGCACGTTTTTCACCCGAGTTTGTTTGAGTTTATGGCGTTTCAGATAACTTGTCGATACATGCATCAAGGTCGGCTTTCATGTTGTTGGCCTTCTTGAAGTTGTTCGCGAAGCTTGGTAGGATCCATGAGCACTTTATTTGAGTACAGGAAAGCTTTCCGTTTACCTTAGCCCATGCTTCAAGGTTGAACAGCACACTTGCAATATGTGAGCAAGATTCAGCTAATCTTGCCTTGCACCCCAAACAGTGAAGCACAGTTAATGGTGCCATCCTTTTCAGTGATGATCCAAATTGAAATCAATGCATCGTTCTTGCGCTAAGAATGTCGCACCTCAGCCAACACAACAAATTTGTCAGCAACTACATGTCCCTGTATGTCTATTAGTCCAGAGACTATTTGATTGTATGCCTCAAGACTTCTGAAGGCTTTGAATTGCTGCTGAGTGTGGAAACTAGTTTCCAAAACTAGATAACATACTAAATCAGTCGATTTGACAGTAGATAGGCAGTCCAGCTCGAAGCGTTTTCCTTCTAACTTCTTAGCATATTGAGAAAGGGGAATTGACAATTCTGTGTCGGTATCAGGTAAAGAAAAGAACGAATTTGGACAGAGCTCATTTTAAATTTAGCTGTCACGGGATTTGTTTACATAATTTTGCATATGCTACACATGGGTAGATGTGCACCAACATGGCGGCCGATTATTCCGTGACGTCACATGAATACGATCTATAGCCATTATAAAAGAATATAAAGCTGGATACATATTTACACTGCCCATGGCAAGGGTCTCCAATTGACAGGTAAAGTTGTCTTGTGTTGGCAACGAGTGACAAGTAAATCCTAAACAAGTAATCAATCTGGCATTAAACAGAGTAAAGTAGGGTAATTTGGGGTGCATTGCTATTGTAAAGAATTACTGTACTTTGAGAGTGAAACGATGATAAAAACAACCATATTAAATGCTCTATTTGAACTAATGTAGTAATTTACTGTAACCTGCCTTACAGAAATTGTTTGCCTGTAACAAAACGTTCAGGCTTAAAGAATAAGTGGTATTAGTGTTCAAAGGGTTTAGTCTGTGACTGAAAAAGATATCTAGATTTTTGTGAATGACGATAACTAATCTCATGAAAACATGAGAGAATATATCCAAACCTACCAGCTCATCTTGATGAAAAACATTGTGACAGTGAGCTCGATAGGATTCCTTGTAATGAGTTGATCATCACTACACATGCTTTTATATAAGAAGGTATAAATACAATTACTTTATTTCCGAGGTACAACATATAAAAATGTCAACAATATATAATAAATATTTATATTTTGCAAAGTTTAGGTTAGTTTTTTAATATCAAATTATTTGCAATTCTTACAAAAGAAACTTGTGTTCTTTCTAACAACTCTAGGAACCCTTTTGCAACCACAATGGAACCATAAAAACATTGTTTATGTGTGGTTGCCTGTGTTAGAGTATTAGAGTATTTGGGCACTAGCAATAGCGTTGCCTAATGACAGAAAAGACTTTGCATGCTAAGCGAAGGTGTTACGTTGTTATCGAAGATGTTTGTGTGAACTTAAAGAAATAAATAATAAAAGCCGCTGTCTAGGATTCATGGTCTCTGCAGAAGCAAGAGCGAGTCCGGACTAACACTTGCAGTGCCAAAAAACTTAAATTTCCTCACTGCTATCACAAAATTTGGTGATAATACTCCATCTTTAATGCATCTTGACAAGTGCCCACGCATTTCTTTCTGTTGCCATGGACAATTATGTGGTAACTGGCCAAAGCACAAACTGGTTGCAACAGCAATGGCAAATAATCCACAGTCTGAAGTTCCTTCCTGCTTCTGCAGATCTGCCCATATCAAAGTTATGCATTTTGATGCTGGCATGAGCTTGTATGCAATTTGCCGCAAAAGTTTATCTTTACATGCGGCACTGATGTTATCATACAGACTGTCGTAAATGACATTGTCCCTGGGGCAGCCAACATTACTCACAACAAACCGGTGATTTCCAGCAATATTTAGAATTTGAACCAAACCCTGTTCAGGAGTACCAACACATTGGCAGCCATCTGGCACAAATACACAGACAGCCTACAAGCCTCCAATGTTGTTAAATTTATTTGTCAGTATAGCTTGTGCACGATCAATGTGTTCATCTGATAAACATTTGCCATCTTCAATATCTGATACAGGTGAAATTTCCGACATACCAAATGCTACTCTGGTTTGTAGATTTTATCAATGTAATTTAAAGAAATTACAGGTTGTGAACTGTAATTTCCTCAAATTACATTGATAAAATCTACAAACTAGAGTAGCATTTGGTATGTCGGAAGTTTTGTCATGTTCTTGTTGAACACTGCTGGCTTAACAGGTAGCGGTCCTGCTTTCCTTTTTTTAGTCTTGATGTGGGCGACAACCTATCTCTTCATCAGCTTGCTTGGAGGTGGTGGTTTCTAGAGTGGAGCTGGAAGAGGTCTGAAGTACATCGTCAGTCTTCTCTGGAAAACTGCTAAGGTCAGGACTACTTGAAGCTGTTGGCATTACTGGCCTGTAGAGATAACTGGTCACATGTGGTCGAACTTGATCATATGGGACTTTTACTTTAAGATTTTCTCCATTATCAATATATGCAAGTTGGATTCTTTGATTGTCTATTTCAACAATCCTACAAAATGAAAAAAGGTAACTTAATAAATTAGTACATTGTTTCATTACAGCATGTTACAAAAATGCAATGCACAGGTTAAAATGTTAGTTCTCTGTGAAACAATTAGACACCTTAAAAATCAAGAATTGAAGGGCTAAATATATTATTTATGAGTCACTAGCAGACAGTTTTTTCAGGTTAATATGTAAAATTATTGGCAAAGATAAATTAGAGCCCACTGGGCCTGTTGCACAATGGTTGGTACCCGATGGACCAGTCCAAGTAGCTTCCATTTTGGTACCTTTTCTTCCAACATTCCTCATACATTTATGAAGAACTAAGTCCCCAGCAGCAAAGGTAAAAACTTTAACGCCCTTTTATTTCCTCTTTGCATTTTCCTTGGGCCCTGTCTACGTTCTCTTTTACGTATGAAGATAATTAAATGCTCTCTGTTTGTGAGTTCTCATAACCCTTAAATGGCAATGAGGACTCTCCCTTGAGATGCCATCTGGTGTTAGAAAGAGTAAAAATATAAATTAAGGCATCTAGGTAAAACCACTGGTCTGATTTACTAAGTTGAAAAATATTTACAGTAACTTGTTGATTGACATCAGCCATCTCAGAACCTTTAGCCTGGACTATTTCCTCCAAATCTCTTTCTGTTAAGGTCTCCTGTGCAATATTTAAGTCCTGTTTTGAAGCTTGTTCCATTTGCAAATACCAACATATAGGTAATCAGCATATTGGAAATCAACAAGCCTGATACTGTATTTAGTATCTTTTTGTTTTATTCAGTTAGTAAGGACAACAGGACAGGCAATGTTACTTTGTTATTAAGAAAATAAGCTCAGTATTATACCTCCATTGGAGTTATAGGATGGCGACCAAACATGAGGTGGAACCTTGCTTTTGGGTGCGAATTGAGAATGCAACCTCCTACAAATATTGATCCCAGTTATCCTGACAATCGTTGACCAATTTAGACAGTCTGGTCTTCAAGGTCTTGTTGGTTCGTTCATCAAGGCCATTGGTTTTGGGATGGTAGGCACTTGTAACTGATTGGTTAATGTTGAATTTCTCGCACGCTGCAGTATTAACCTATATATAACACACATACATGCATATATTTATCTAAGTATGTAACATAATTATCTACCCTGGTAGAAATCTTAAACAGGATCTTAGTAGGATCTTGTGCAGGACCCTAGAAGATCCTGACAGGATCCTAAGGGATCCTAGTAGACCGTAAACCAGATTCTACAGGATTGTTCACGATCTAATAGGATTTTACACCAGGAAGATATTGCAGGATCCTGTGTATGATCCTTTACCATCTCAAGGAAGATCCTCAGCATCTGGCTTAGGATCCTTTGGAATTGAGCTTAGGGTCATTGTGGGATACCTAGCCTATTGCCACAGATACAGTTTAGGTTTTCCAAAATTTGACTGCAATTTTTAACAAATGTTCAGGATTTAGATATCTGTGTTGAGATGGTCAGATATTGTGTTTAAATCTTTTATCTGACAAAATCTTGTACTGTAGTAGTGTGATTGAAAAGTAATACAAAAAGCATAATTACAAGGGGTCAAATACATAAATGGTACTAAAATATTTTATTTCTCATCGTGGGAGACATCATTACCTAATTTATTATTAATATCACATTAAGTTTTGAAATATAGTAATGAAACCAGAATAAACAGTTGCTTGCTGAAGGTTTGTAGAACATGTACATGCTACTCCTTTTGACACAAAGCAGTATTGTGTGTTTTCTTCTTCCAAGCCTTTAGCTTATCCAGACACTTCTGATTCAGGCTGGTGCATATTTCACTCCAACACTTTTCCGCTGCCCTTAGCTGCAATACATTCTGTGTGGCAAAAGACTATGAGCTTGTCATTAGAATTGATTCAACAAAATAATCTTGGTCATTCTTTGTTATAAATTGGATTGCTGCAATTATATGCTTCCCTTACTCTTAATGAGGTTGATCTTTTCTTGATCCAAAGGAGACTTCTTGCTACCATCTTTCGGCTCTACACAACTTACCCTCATTTCTTCATCCTTAAAAAGATGAGACAGTAGGCACGTTGTGTAAAGAGTTGACTTCTTGGATTTTGCCGGTACATCCTGGATAAGTTTGACACCACCAACTATCTAAGTTAGAAAATAATTTGTAACAGAAAGTTTAGGTGAGATAATTCAGTGACCTATAATTATAGTGTAAGCACAAGGGACAATTATTAAAGTTTTATGTCTTTGTCAAAAAGCTGTTCACAAACTTCTCCCTAGTTTTTCCAGTCCAAGCATTGATCTTAATTAAAAATTGCTATACTGGCAGTGAGCATGCAGCACGTTTTAGGCATAAGCAGTTATTTTGAAGGTTTTTACAAAAAAAAAAACACTAGTTAAGTTTTCATAGGAAATAGAAACTACTTGTTTGTTAATTTAATTAAATGCAGAAAAATACACTTTATTGGTATAGCGGAATAATGTTGACAAGTAGCTCTGAAAGTGCATTTGAGACTGTTTGGAGGAACAAATCACATGCTTGGTAGCATAAGCATAATTGAACAGAAGTTATGTTCTTGTCTTTATTATGTTGTAACATGGATGATAATACAATTATAATAATTTTTTCCACGATATTGATAGTTATCAGGGATTTGTTTTGTGTTATCCACCCCTGCCTTGCTTGAACCTTGACCTTGATAATGCCCAATATCATTCTTAACAATTTGCGTACAAACTCTTCATGTGCCTTACCTTCCATTGGCATTATGGCTGCTTCCTGATTTGCTAGACAAGGAGCAGTTTTCGCCTTATATAATAAAAGAATGGCCAAATTTGTAAATACAATTGTAAATTTTTATAGAATATTACTATATTAATTGTAGTTAAGAATACAAAATCAGTGCCCGTCACATCCAATTGTTTTCTTTAACTCTTTGTCTTCCCTTGACAAGTAAAATCTTTGACATTCTTTGACATGAAAAAGTTATTTTCATTTGAATACAGCTCATATAAATTCCTGTTAGTCTGCTAGTCTATTTCACACTATTCAGGTTAAACAGATGTAATTTATCTTATCATTAGTCAAGTGAAATGTCTAAGAGTAAAAAATTAAGTAAGGGATGGAACTGTCATAACTTGACAACATTTGCTAGCTGACAATTTGAAACAAACACGAAACAAAACAAAACATATGAGTCAAATTCAAGAAAACAAAAATAGTTGAACATATACCTGTATACTGTAGGTTCTGTTTTTACTTCTTTTAAATTTGACTATTTAATATAACTATTTAATTTATACCTTTGAGATCTCATTAAACAAAATCTTAAATTAAATTTTCATTAACTTTGAGGTGTAACTGACCTGTGACTGTGTCATCCCATTAGAGGACTCGCCAGGAGAACTAAAATTTAACTATTTTGTTTTTTTTTGATGGTGGTATGATAACTGACAGTGATTGTTGGTCACTCCTTTTTTCCCATCCAGAAGTTGTTGTAGGAGTCCTTTAATGTCATCTAGTCTGGTGGTAACACTTTTGATGGCTGTCAAAAACTGTGTTAGGTCAGAGTTGTGCAACGTCTGAAAAAAAAAAAGTGGCACTTATTTGAACAACCTGTTTTCAGCATGTTTGTTTAGTTTCTTTAAGATTCAGAAAAAAAAATCCACCTGAAGCGCACATAAAACAATTAATTCAAATTTAAGTGTAATCAATCCAAACTTGTTAATAACAGTTTGTTGCCAGCTAGGTATGATACATCACTTACCTTTTGATGTGATGTTTCTGCAGACATTTTTAAAAGGCTACTCACTCTTTTAGCATCTTTTGACAACTCTATTTCTAAACAGAAAGGTGCATTCACAGTCAAGGCTTAATTATAATACCATATACTGTATATCTTCAAAAAAGAAAGTTTGTAATATCTCAAAGTTAAAAAGAAAAAAAATGTCCATTACTGTACGGCACAATTGAATTGAAATTAGACAAAACTGTGTATTGTTAGAAGTGTAACTCATTTCAAACACTACTCGCCAGTTGTTTGGTCCAGAAGGTTTAAATTAAGTTTCTTTTATCCAAATGAAGGTTTAGTAAACAAATTGTTTGATATACTAGTGTAAACACCGTACAAAATGGTGAAAAAAAGTGTAGAATGGCTATTACGAAAGGTCATTGATTCAAACCTGATAATTAATTAGTTGCAATGTAAAAAAATTCCAGGCTCACATTCTAAGTTTGTCTTCACAATCAATGCCGTTTGCAAAAATACCTTGCTAAAGTTCGGCATACGAGTCGAACGGCGTTTGGAACGGTTCTAGTGTACTTGCCTAATTTCACATCCATCCTCATCATCAGATGAGTCCAATGGAGACGAAGGTTCAAGTCACTTTTCTTGTGTTGCTTTCACATTACCAGTTGAGATCTTGTTTTTTTCATTTTCACGATGTTGTTCACAGTGTGATCTATTTTTTCGATAATGTCATTCACAACTTCTGGTTCATAGGACTCATGAGCGTCACTGAGTTGTTGATATCAATTACAGCAGAAGGAGTTTTTTCATGTATTCTTTTAACTCATCAACGTATATTTTATTTTTTCTGCTAAATAACTTAGGTTCTAAGTTCTTGTTGACATTACGAATCTTTTCACCTTTGAGCTCAATGGAAATGGTCCCTGACGAGTGTCTGACAGATACAATGCTGTCTAACAATATACTACTACTTGGACCATTTTTTTTTTCAAGGGTAATGTTGAATATCTCTTTCAATGATTTTCTTATCTATCCGACATCTTTAGCTATATCTGGAATGGCAACCCTATTATATTTAATG
This sequence comes from Nanipora kamurai, assembly GCA_036872915.1. Taxonomy (NCBI): domain Eukaryota; kingdom Metazoa; phylum Cnidaria; class Anthozoa; order Scleralcyonacea; family Helioporidae; genus Nanipora; species Nanipora kamurai. Next base: position 9,312 of record JBAHVQ010219072.1, read on the forward strand.
CTTTTGTTATGAGTCGTAGTTGTTATTAAAACTTGTTTCTTCATTTTGACGCTCGCTTTCTTCTCTTTCTTTATTATTCATATCTTTTGTTTCGAAGTCATCAAATCCACCTTCAGCCATTTATTTTATATCTTGAATATTTTCTTCTGGTATTCAAGAATTGTGTTTACTATCGTAACCTAACCACTTCACCAATACCATATTTTTACCTTTCACCTTTTTCTTTTTTAATATTTTCTCCACTCCGTACATGTCATCCTTTTTATTCACAGCAGATCGTTCCTCTTCAAAAAACTTTCCAATGATTGGTTCTCGCTCCTGATCCTCTATCTCATTCATGTTTGCATCTCCTCAGTAAAATTAGCCTCACAACCTTTCTCAAAGATATTCTTGTATTTAGATGTCCTCACTGTGTCATCAATTCTCAATTTAGGTAGAGAAAACTCTCCTAGTCCATAATCACATAGTGTAAGCCACACTTGTTCACATCAGCAGGTTTCATTAATATGTTTAGTTTGATTATAGTTATTTGTATGTTCATCTAAGATATCAACCGACTTGTAAGTCCCCTTGCTGTAGAAATACTTCCACATGGCTGTTTTTAGAGTTCTGTTGAATTTTTCAACTATAGCTGCTTTTCTATCTGAGCTTGTAGAGAAATACTCAACACTGTGTTCTTTCAATAATTCTTTGACACCTACATTGTAAAACTCTTTTCCTTCATCAAACTGAGCGACTTTTGGATATTTCCCAAACCTTTCTTTGAATTGTTTTAAGTATCCTTCCTGTATACAGGGATGGTGAATGCATAGCAACTTAGGCCCGTTTTAGACGGCGTACTTTTCATGTGCCGAACCTAATCCAGCAATTGAGCACGACAGAGGCACAGTGTGTAAATCAATTAAGTTCAGCAGGTTTTGATTAGGTGTGACACAAACATTAAATTCGACAGAAGCTGTCTCATTATGCGGCACAGGAGCGACTCCGGTTTATACGTCGCTCTTTTCATGCGCCAAACTAAATGCATAAGTCATAATAATGTATTATAATGTCAAAACTGTCCCAAAATACACCAGGATAACCGCACAAACATGCGTGCATCTTGGCGGAATTTTATTATTCGAACATGAAGCCTTGCAATGTATGCTTTCGCATCATGAGTTATCGTTGTATTAGATGCACGTTACCTTTATGTAACCTTTGCTCGGTTGCGGAGTTAGATGATGGTACGTGTGGATGGATTGCTGGCAAGCAAGTTGGCTACTGTAAGGACTGCGATGACGATTCAGTGAAGGGAAACAGAAAGTTGCCATACACAATGTAAATGGCGCCGTCAAGAACAAAAGACTGAAGTGGTAAGTATCCATGTGGGCTTTTGATTGTTTAGACAATTACTTGCCTCAAAAAATAATGAGATAGCGATCACACCCGTTCCTTTGTTGTTACTTGCTCATTGAAGAAAAGCATACTATCCATTTGGTCAAACACCATTTTGTTTCACCAAAGTTTAGAATGCGCCTGTAACCTATCTTATTGCATAAACTAATACTTAAAAACTGTTTCTCATTTGAATATTCAAGCATAAAAGATGTTACTCCATCTGGTTAGGATGACTATGCAGAGATAGAGTGTGACATCTATGCAGATGCTGCAACCAGTCCCACAACAAACCTTCCCACACCCAACACCAAAGTCCACAACCTCGGGGGTCACATGCAATGTTTCCTCCCAGTAATGTGGTGAATACTAGATATGCTGCCACTGCCCAACCTTCACAACCTGGTGAAGTTCAACACTCATCACAAAGGGAGTATTACAATGACAAAAATGGACAAAGTTAGATTGTAAAATGAAAATAAAAATCATTAAATCTTATAAAAACTTTATTGAATTTTCGGCTGCATGCTGTAGCCTTCTTCAGAATAAACTAACTAAAATTAAAATTAAGTACA
>JBAHVQ010219103.1:0-11261 GCA_036872915.1 Nanipora kamurai
TCTGTATCGGGACACAGTCACTCGGCTTTGCCTCGTGACTGTATACCCCGATACAGAACGGCCACTCATTTTGTAAACAGTACTTATTACTTACGTTGTGGCAATAAATACGAACCAGGACATAAAACACTGGATATAATAATAAGCGCCTTTCATAACAAAATCACAAACAATTTCACGTTTTTTCATTTTTATGAACTAAAATAAATAATAATCTATTTATTTTACTTCAACGGCCTTGCTAGTTTAAAATTCCCAACTTTATTTCCCTATCCGACAACTGTCGTCTGTAGTAAGAAGTAAGAAAAGCTTGAAATACAAAGCCAAATAACATCCTCAGTTCACAACTGTGATTTCGTTGTTTGCCACAATACGTATCATGAAGATTTCTTGGTTATGATACTGGTACTATTTCTATGTTCGATCTCAGTAAGAGTGAAATTTGTACTGGTTTATACTGGTATGTGTACTGCTAACTGCAGTCTCGATAAGTCAAGCTGTAAAGTGACTTATCGAGACGACCGTTAGAAGTGCACATGTCAACTACAAACCAGTACAAATAGTAACCTTTACTATTCCATCTGAGACCATGCAGGTCAATGGTTAGAGCATCGCACCGGTGATCAGAAGGTTACGGATTCGATTCCCGCCAAGGGCTCAGGTAAGTTTTCTTTGTTGATAAGCTTTAGGTTCACGCGTAATTTCGATCTTCCAGCACAATTACCTGCGCTTGGAGGGTTCCAAAAGTGCATCTAGGACGTATTCTCCCAGATTCTGTGGTACGCACGTTTATCTGTATTTCATGTCTTCTCTTTCATCTATGAAATTAAAGTGCAAAACATTACCTATCAAGGTATCAGTCTATCAAACTGCTCCACAACGTTACCACTGCTGGTGCCATACCTGATATCACTTCTCGAGAGATTTTTCTCTAGCAGGCCGTATTGGTGTAATTGGAATTCACTTCTCGACTACAAACGAAACCATATTTCTGCCGTACAGCTCTCATCAGTCACGTTTGTTACGTCGGTGCGATTGATGTTCAACTCACCTTTTCAATCCAACGTGCGACCTGTCCTTTTGATTGTCGAAAGTTTTCTGACTATCTCGGCTAGTTGTGATCGGTACTAGCCTTGAATTATTATTATTTAAATTAAATTATTATTATTTAAAATTATTTAAATACGGTGGCCTTTCAGTTCCCTGATTTTCAAAGGGCCGTATGATATTACAACGAACTAGTCTAAAAATACCCTATACAAAATTAAATAATTATCACATAGTAACATAGACAAGTAAGTCATTTACATATACATTTTCAACTCAAGTATACATTTAGATTGTGTAATTATTAGTAATGGTTATTGTATAAAAAGTCGGATTACTGTTACGTTGTTACCAGCTCTCTACATTGTGATATTTATCGTTGATTAAGTTTTTAAAAGATCCTGTAGAGAGTTGTTCATACACATCAATAATTTCTGATGGTAATCCATTCCAGGACACAGCTCCGCGGTAGGAATAATAATTTGAGGCTACCAGTTAGGTATAGTGTGAAGTAATTTTCTGTAAACTGGAGAAAGGCTAACAATTCCTTTCTAGTTGGGCTGTAGCTTCAGTTTTGGATAAATATTTTGCCAAATATGCAAGGGTTTCTTCATCGTTACCTTGCTTTTGGGATATCGCTGGCACTACTCCTATTTCGGTGTCACTGGCGTCCGTGTCTGAGATAAACGATTATGTATATGCCCGGATATGGTAAAATTGGCGTCATCTAGAACTTCATTTTTACGGTTTCGAAAGCTTCTTGACGCTCTTTCCTCCAGTTGAAGGCTGTACTCTTCCTTTTCAACCCCGCCAGTGGCGCAACGATTGTTCCATAGCGCCGAATGAACTGGCTATAGTATTCTGAGCATTTAAGGAATGAGTGTAAACTCGTTAAGTTGTGCGAAACTAGTCATCCTTGTAACCTTTTGGAGGTTATGCCTTTATGGCACAAAATTACCGGAGATAACGCTCTTCGCTTAGACGAAATGATATGTATTTTAATGTTCAACTTAATCCGGCTGCTTCAAAGCTTCTCAAAACTTCACGTCTTCGATTGTGTTGCGCACGAACTCGGTCTAAGTGGTTAAAGCATATTGTAGTAGCCAACGACTCAAGAATTTCGTCACATCTAGGGAGTGGGTATACGTCTTTCTTAGTTACTTCGTCAGGTTTTTGGTAATCAACAAAAAAGCGTTCGGTGTTGTTTCTTTTCTTTAACCAAATTACAGAGACGGACCAGGGAGAATTAGAGTGTTTAATCACATCGATATCCAACATCGATTCTACTTCCTTCCGTACGACGTCTTATTCATGAAAAAGTAGTTTTCGGAAAGTAACTCTTATTGCCATAGTTTATCCAGTAGACGTGTTCTACCTCTTTTGCTCCTCCCAAATCGGCCTTGTTTCAACGAATCGTTGCAAGAAGATGGGATAGTACCTTGTATACACTTTTCTCTTGTCCTCCGAAACTGTTTTTTTTCTCAAAAATCTCAATCTTCAGTGGTGATAATGATAAAATGACAATGATATTTAAGGTGGTATTCCACAAATAAATTAGCTTTTTTAAAATAACCCCTCTACCCAATTTGTTTTGCATAACATGATACGAACAATAAAAGGTAATACCCAAATATAGTTTTCAATCACACAATTACCATAGTAGCAAAATTACAGGCCCCCAACTGTGATTTTAATGGCTTGAGGGTAACAGGGATAGCTCCAAAACTAATCGCACGAAAATTCAAATAAAGACAGTAATCTAATACACAAGGTCCAAATTAAAGCCTGGCACTCTCCAACTTATTTACGTAATTTTAGGTTTATAATACAGAACAATAATATGTGTTTTTACAGTAAAAATTTCTAACAAAGCCCTAAAATATTTTTGAGATATCCTATTAAGAGTTACATGAGTAATGGCAAAATCAATACCTAAGAAAAACATACGTAAACTTTTCTTATTGTTCTAGGCTACCGGAATTTTAAAATGACACTTACAAATGAATAAAAAAATTAGAGTTAGAATGCACCCTCATTTTCAAAATTTTGACAGGTAATTGTATAAGAGTTATGACAGTAAAACGTTGCTAAGGCCCTTGCTATGGTCAAATATTTCCAGCTACCTCACAAAAGGTTAAAAAAGCACATTTTCTTACAAAATTATAGAAAATAAATCATTTCAAGTTAAGATAAATGATCCAGGCATCCAATCATTCATTTTTTTAAGTTTTCAGAATTTCTCAAAAAACTCAATATTTTTTGTGGAATACCACTTTAATTTGGATACTTGTCTCACAGCATGCAGTTTTCAGGGAAGTCCAAGAAAAATTATGTGAAATGAATATATCGACAATTAAAAAAATTATTAATATCCTCAATACTTCTGATATTTGGATTCAAGTTATCTCAGTCAAGAGAACAAAGTGGAGCTGTTCTACAAGCTTCCCAATTTGCCTAGTACATGTTTACCTTAATTATACAAATGTATAAGTATAATTATAATGTGTAATTATATATAAGAACTTAAAATAAAAATCATGATCCATAAAATCATTCAAACATTTGTATAAATCAATTTTAAATTTCAGTAGCTTAACAATTATCAAAAATTAACAGCAGTGTAAAAGAGATAATTACAGCTCTTGTGATTCTATTGTTTGGAAACGTTACAAAAAAGAACAAAACAATAGACTTTTTCAGTTACGTGAACAGCTAGCTGCTTCTCAAAGCCAGTTTGGTTTCCACGTAAGAAGTGTAGCGAGATAGAAACCAGGTTATTGTTTGTATACAGTTAATAGAATCATTTTCTTTCCCATGCAGAATATTTGAAATTAGTTTTCTTCTACGACAGACAGGAATGATATCAACATGAGTAAAAAAGTGACTGATTTCTTCATGTATATTTGATAAACGTTTAAATTGACACGTCACTTTTTACACATAAAATCTGGTTATTTTTCCCCTTAAATTTTTTTATATTTTACAAGGAAAATTCGGCAAAAATGCATATTTGAAGGTAAATCCTGGCCTCCCCACTTTAAAATTGTGTCGCTGCCCCTGTTCTGTAAAATCTGAAGTGAATCCATAAGCACAAAAATCCCTTGTATCAATAATGCAGCACAAAACAAGATTTTACCACACCTTCCTGCGCGAATGGGTGTGGTTCTCCCGAGATTTTTAATATGAATAATCCTATCAAAAATTCCTTTAGAACCACACGCATTCGCGCAGGAAGGTGCGGTAAATTCTTTCTTTTGGTGGGATTCTTGATACGAGTGTGGGCACAACCGCTTCAGTGTCAAACAGCACCTTTACATGGCACCCATGCACTTTACAGTTGACGAATATCGTACTTTCATCTGATGCACTGACCATCTTGCAAACTTCAGGAGGTTTGGCTGATTTCGGCTCGACTTCCAGCCCTGCTGGCGTTTTCCTGGTTTATCTGGTTCGACCGGCACTCGTTGAAGATGAGGTCGTGTTTCCCACCCGCTATGATACACTGGATGCCACCTTTTGCTTTCTTTGGATTAACTTATCAAAGATGCACCTTGTTGGGAGCAGCGGTTTTTTGATGGATTTTATTGTGTTTTCCTATTGGTCATTTGAATCCTTCTGGTCATGATGCGTGCTTCCATGCTTTGTGGAGAGTCTTTGGATCTGCCTGGCTAACACTGACACACAATTTCTTTCTATCCAAGCCTAAGACGAATTGCTTAACCAGTTCTTCCGCGATTGAGGGCACATCTGTAGCACCTTTGTAAGCAAGCACAACTACATGTTTAAGGTTGGCGGCTAAGTCAATAGTGTTCTCACCGTCCTAGCTTGGTGTCCTTGCACTGAATTTTAACTTATGGACCTTTCTTGGTTGTTTGGGTTGAATCCTTGATCTCAGTCATCTTTCTTTAACTATAGTAAGAAAATTTTAGTATTCTTCAGCGAAGTAGGACTCCAAATTTGAATTGGTTTTTGCAACAGATGGTCTATCATTATCAGACCATTCAGCCAATTGGAATGCAGAATTTGTAATAGTGTACAAGTTGGTTTCCACTAGTCAGTATTATTTGTGATACGATATACACTATGTAAATTCGTCATTAGCTAAACTTTCATCCCAATGTTGACTTAGTATTTCATTAGAGCATATGTTGAACTCCAGAGTAAACGGAATGAAAACTCAGCTAATGAAAAATTTACACCTACGCAAAATAACAGGGCCTGTTCGACAACAAGAAACGGCATCTGACATAGCTTCACTTACAATTTGATTCATTCATTTTATATACTCGAATTATTTATTATTCATTTCCGTTAAAACAAAATTTAAGAATTCCGTTGACTATTGGACGGTTATTCAGAATCAAGTGTGCAAAATTAAGTCATCTAGCAGCAAAATAAGAGTTAAAATGGGTTTTTAACTAAGAATGAAAAATAGGTTCATAATATTTCATTCACTGTTTGCGATTTCCATCCAAAAAATATTGGAGGAACATCAGTCCTTGATGCTTTTCAATGTTTCTTTAATATGATGTTTTTTCTTATGTCCATTCGTATACATTTAAGTACACAAATAGCGCACGACACGTACACACAGGCACTCACACACACGCGTACATATACATATATATATATACATGTCCACATGGGCATAAGCATATTTATTTGGTAGGCTTCAGATTTCTGCATCTTTTTGTCGCGGAGATACACGATTTATAAATCTTAAATCAGTGATGGCATAACTGGTGAGGTGTGCAAAAATTTCAAGTTACAAGAAATGACTTTTCTATACTACCAACACAAGTGCAAAGAACAATCTTCACAGAAAAGAAAAAAAAATAGAAAGAGAAAAGAAACCCGAAAGTTTTGCTGCATCTGACATTTAAATGCCATTTTCGTTCAGATTATTGATTCAACAGATGTCGGACATATTACGGTCTAGGAGGAATTTTGGATTCTTGAATCTAAAGGGTACCTCGACTTTGCGGTTAAATGTAATGTTATCCTATGGACCATTCCAGAAAGCACTGGAGGACTGGGTTCCGGTTAACTAGCTAGAGCTATGATTGGTTGATAACTGCATTTATAACCTTTCTTCCAGCGACAGCTCAGGTATGTAATCCAGAACCCAGTCAGAGTTTGTGCAGTGGTCAATTTAGAGCGACTGCCCGCTAATATTCGGGTCTTTGGGAAACGCTACCTCAAGACGAGGGCAACCCCAACTGCCGCGGAAATGGACTGGATCGAGCAAATACTCACGTTGTCGAACCCCAAGGCGTTCCGTTTTCTACACCATTTCGGGTGGTTTGACGTCGTCTTCAGTATGTCAACCAAAATTTTTGATTTTCTCAAGAATATTGGCTTACCTTCTGTAAGACGTCTGAGAGGTAATTCGTATGTTCGTCTTGATTTACTTCTTATTTTATTTAGAAAATATGTATATAGGGGGGTATACAGGGTATAGACATTTTTTCTCCCGACTCAAACTTGATCGTCAGTGTATTGTTTTGTTTTAAGCAGCATACTATAAATGGCTTACATGATAAAACTCGGTCTGTGGAGGAATTTCCAAGCAACTTTGTCGATAAGGAATGGTCATCTTTGTCAAAACTCAATTCCCTCTTGCAAACAATTTCATCGTGTTTCTTCCAATCAGATCGCTCGTACTTCCTGTATGGAAATCTTGACTGGTGATTGCTTTTTGTGAAGACTTCATGGAAACAGAGCAACTCTTCGCCGGAAATTAGACCTTTAAACTCAATAAGAAGAAACACTCGCGTCTCTTTGTTTTCCGAAACCATTTTTTATAAAGTAAATACTGAGATTTTCAACAACTGTACAACGTACGTTCACTTTCCCAAACAAAAGTTTTTTGCGACGGCAATGTTGTTTTTGGACGTACTCGTCCCAGTTCGTACGCAAAAAAAGACGTCGCGTTTCCAGTTGTATCTCCCAAACACTCCACTGAGCTTAAGGTGGCAACGCGACGAAAATAGAATTCTTTCATAATTTGGTCAAATAGTACTATTACGTAATAACTAGTGTTCTGGATAGTTTTTCTATCTCTTTGCCGATAAATAGAAAAAAATGTGAACAGATGAGATTCTGTCTTAAGGCTAAAATAAGTCGAATACAAATCGGTTGCTAGGGCCAATTTTAGCACTTTGCAGCTGATAAAAAAGACACATCTCAGAAGTTTCTTACCTTAAAAACGTTAAAGAACGGTTTTACTGAAGTGGATCCATCGGTCATACCAACTAGCAGACAAGACTTCGTTGAAATTTAAATCGGTTTTAAAAAGATAATTTCCCAAGTGTGAGACTCCGAAATTCGGACGTATTTTTGTGGAATGCAAAAGCAATGATACAAAAGATATAAGAAAATCTCGGCATCTAAGATTTCGGTCAAAACATTCATTCACTACCCCTTCTAATTATTTTTCGGTCTCTAATTTGAGAAATGGCACTGATTTTCATGTCAGAAAAAATGAATGGTCATGATGGTTTATAATGTCGTGAAACACTTTGCGAACATCATTTTCTTTAAGGAGCGAAGATGTTCAGCAAATCTGTCCGAGAAACAAGTCTACTCTTATATCGTGTAAAAAAACTAGTCTTACAATGCAGGCAACAACAGTCAACAATTTCACACTTGCCCTTAATGTTAATGCCAATTGATATTTGAATATAAATTACTCTCTTCTCGATACTGTTTGCTTTTTTCCTTTTATTACAAGAGATTCCTATTACTTTCCCAACCACTAAGTACCTGACGTCGCAGCTGATGTTAGCAGACAATTAAGGGGATTTACTAAACTGCATTGCAACCTTTTTCTGTTTTTATAGATATTATTTCCAATTTGCAGGAATTTCTACAGGGTATATACTATTAGAGGCCTTGAAAGAAGTTTGACACGGTGTAATGCCAATTGAATGAACTAGTAACATGTTTATTAAGACTTATTTCATAATCTATCCTTTACATTATTTTCTCTAATGGTATCAATAAATACATGACTTAAATATCAATACCAACTTTGTTTTTTGTATCGAAGTGGAATCATATATGAAGTCCATTACATGCATTGATTACCTTAACTCACAAAAAAAACTGACAATACTTAACTTGGCACAAAAGTTTTTACAAGTTTAGAAATACGGATATGCTCTTAAAACATTCCTTGTATTTAATTTTACATTGAATTACTTCACCTGTAACATTATTTAAGATATTTGTTAGGAGCTGGAATTCCCCATATAAACAATTTTAAAAATTTAACTTACTGCAATATATCACATAATCAGGGTTGTATTAGGCTCAGAAGGAGGGTAAGAAGCTTGATATCGCATTATAACTGAAGAACGGTGAACTTTTCGAACAATTGTTGTTAGTTAAGGGGCTTCATTGCCTCACCTTGTTGGTGAATGAATACTCATTTTATTTAGCTGTTTAACAACAACAGTGGTATACACGAGACTGTTATGGTTACCCTATTACAGGACATTATCAAGATAAGTTAATTTCGCAATTTCAGATTTCAAATTTTAGATTTCATTTACCGTGCTTGGTTTTCCAGATTTCTCGCCCAACCAAATTATTCAATTTTCGTGGGTGTTACTGGGCAGATCAGACATTCTTCTGGTAATAAGTCTAAAAAGATCATAAGACAACCCAGATACAAGAAATTTTGGTTGAATTTACAGCAGACTTTTGTCCTACATTCTCATTGCCAGTAGTTCTTCTTCATCTTTTCAACTGAATTTATATATTTTTTGTTTCTATCAAAAGGCTTCAACTAATAGAATAAATAATATTTGTAAGTTTGTGGTTATGAGCTGATATTCAAGTTGATATAATGTCAATGCAGACTAATTTTGCAACCATCAAATTTTGAAAAACTGAGAAAATTGCAGCGAATTTAATTTCGAGAAAATTTCCTGCTCTAAGATATTGTTGAATAAGACCCGTCGAAGAAAATTTCTGGGAAAATGTTAAAAGCCTCCCCAAGGTGACAGGCTTGCATGATCGTTTCAAAATTCACTCAGAATAATAAATTTAAGTTGTTAAGGTGTAGTTAACCTTACAGAAGTATAATTACAGTTAAGAATGCCTACTGTAAGGTTTGGAAATTAGAAAATCCTTTCGTATTAAATCCTACAGATTTGACTTGACATTATCTTAAACACTGCCAAAATGCTCACAGGTAACACAGCTAACGTTGACGGGTTGTTTATTCAAGGTTTTAATTTCTTGGTAACGTTGACGGCACTTCATTCAAGGATTCTGTTTGATTTTTGTTCATGAATTAACGAGAAATTATCATGAATAGAAATCCAGTTGTTTAGCTGGCTTTGAGTTAAGTCAATGCCGACAAATACCAATAAAGCATATTCATTAAGGCAAAGCAAACAGGAAACAGAACACGACATACTCTGTCGATCATTCGACTCAGAGAAAACCGACAGTTTGATTTGTACCGAGCAGATCTAGGTATGCACTTCGGTGTGGCTGAATTACGATTGCAACGGTGAAGATCGTTATGCGCAAACGCGATCCGCAAGGAGCGCGTGTCTCCATTCTCATCCACCAAACATGGCGATGTTGCCTCTTGCTGCTTGAGTGCGTCCATTTTTACCGAGTCCTCCTACATTTGAGGAGAATGAAAAAAAAGAAAAATTTGTTTTTGTTAATGTTGTTGACAAACGTAGTTCTAATCATTTATTAATGTTTCTGTTTGTTGAATTAGTTTCCCAAGACAAAAATTGAAGTTACTATTGATAACATTAGTACAGTTTTAAAAGTCGTCATAAGTTGACATCTGTGCAGCTAAACATTGCAAGAGTATAAGCTAACAATATTAATAGACGTCGTGCAGCATGTGGTAGCTTGGAGTTTGCAAGTTGAAATTACGCCTACTCCTCAAGCTTATAAACTCAGAAAACCTTTCCTAACCCCTGAAGGAAATTAAACCCGTAACCTTCTTATCGTCGGTGAAATGCTCTATCGATTGAGCTAACACAAGCCCCCCTTCACGAGTTCCCGTCACGAGTCCCCATCAGAGGATCAGAAAACCTTTCTGAATTTATAAGGTTGAGGAACATGAGTAATTTCAACAACATCTGCCAATATTGTTAATTTAACGTAGACTAGAGGATTTGTCGACATTGCAGTTAGCAGTACACATGGGAAGTACGAACCAGTATAAATAGTGAACCTTCGCGCGACCATCTGGGTCCATGTAGCCCAATGGTTAGAGTATCTCAGCGGTAATTGTTTTTGTTATTGTTACTGTTGTGTCATTATTGCTATTGTTGGGTTGTTATTGTTGTTGTGGTGTTGCCACTGTTGTTATTGTTTTTGTTATATTTCTTATATTATTATATTTGCTGTTATTACCATTGTCGTTGCTGCTGTTACTATTGTTTGGCAAAGCAGGGATCTTTAGTCCGCCCAGATCGTAATTGTATGACTCACCAAGGTATTATAACCCCTTTGACATGGGACAAGTGGCACCTTGTCGTTGCTAAAAAGTGACGCACCTTTATAGCGTTATTGGGTTTGTAACCGATGATTTCTTCAATTATGTTGGTCTTTTTTTCTTCGTTCTCTTTAAATGTATCGTCGTATCGTGAAAACTTAAATACTACCAAGGACTCGATCAGTGAGGCAAACACAAACATAAAACTTGTGATAAGGTACCAGTCGATTGCTTTAGCGTAGCTCACACGAGGCATTGACGAGTTATTCGTGCCAAGTAAGAAGACGATGGTGAGAATTGTTGTTATACCTGGAAACAAAATGCGTAATTTGGTTAGAAATTCCCGCGAGGGTTGAAAAATTTAGTACGGAATGGACACACACACATATATGTGTATATGTATATATGTATATATCTACCAAGAATGATAACCAAGAAGGTTGTAGTGTTGGTTTGAGAATAAAGAGCGCTCAATACGATACCAGTAGAGCGAATAAAGAAAGTGAAATAGACGAAATTTGCTCTCGCTACTCGGAGTTTCACGCGCTCAGGCGATCAGAGTAGCAACAGCAAGTTTCGTCTATTTCACTTTCTTACGTGTATATATATATATATATATATATATATATATATATATAACTCGACTTCGTGATAAGTTTTTTTCGTTGTGACAAAAACTATCGTAAACAAAATCGTACGGTGAGAGTGCTCAATGCTTAAGCAGAGCGGTATAATACAC
>JBAHVQ010219124.1:0-11259 GCA_036872915.1 Nanipora kamurai
CTTGCCGCTAATCCTTTGTGACATTCATTCATCACTATTTTTGTAACAGTTAGCTATTTAAGCCTCTCAACTCTTGTCAATAATTACTCTGATGACGTTACTGGTTAAATAACAAAACGTTAGTCAATAAAATCTTTTTTAAAGATATGGTTCCATTATGGCTTTATATAATAATAAATTACAAGTGGCAACAACAAATGTGAAATAGTAGTGTTAATTATTTTGACAATTTTAACAATCAACCTAAAAAGGTACATCAAGACGCTACACCATCACAACATTTAGAAACACTGGATCAGTGCATAAAAAAGTAACCAGAAGCAAGCCAAAGGTAAATAATAGTAAGGTTACCAAACCAGACGACCACAACACTGAATTAGGTATTGTATTAGGATTATCTATTATTCGCGGATATGTATTCAGTAAATATGTCTTATAATATCGTAAATCTATTTTATGGTTACGAGCTGAATGAGCATTGGCGGAGCAATGCTTGAGATCAAATGTCCTCCAACACCGTACTATATAAGTTGACTAAGGAATTCAAGACCAGTGAAAAGTAGTGAACATGAACAATTAACAAAGTTCAGTGGACATTTTAGTTGATAGTTCAATAGCAAGAGGTAAAAATCCTACTACATCTTTAGTAATGAATTTTAAAAGTGCTCCTGAATCTGGAACCTGTTGGTCAGAAGCGTGTCTCAATGAGATATGAATGCTTGATTGATTGGTTAATTACATAAGGAAAGTTTCCTATCAACTTTTAGCCATCGTGAAGATTATGCTTTTTGAGATTTAAATTATATATCAAATTTAAATATATATTCAAATTCTTTGTGATAAGAAAGCGGGTGGGAAAATTTATCGGTGCGGGAATTGAGTATTTGAAAATTTTTGAAAACTCGAAAAGTGGACGTATTGGGCGATGTTCGTGTCTTTCGGTCAATTGTGATAAAGTCGTGATAATTCCAAATCAAAAAGAAAAATGAACGTTCTGGCATGGAAATCACCTTAGGTAAAATTTAAATGACATGAGAGCTGTTAACACTTATCTAAACCAGACATTATCGGATATACCTGATTAATTGAAAAAAAAAATTTTTTTGAGCCCCGCCGATTATGATCACCTAATATTAAAAAAAAATAAAAAATAATTTAAAATTTAAAAATAATTTATAAAATTAAAAAATATTGTAATCGTTATTTTGATTTATGATGCGACGAAGATGATATTGTATTATGAAACTGTTTGGGACGAGTCTTTTGTTGACGTCCATAAAACAATTCCACGATGCAATGCAAACTGGTTATCTCTAGCGTAACTTGGCGAATTCCATTCAACACTTTTGAGGGCCATGTCTTTTGTAAGTATGAAGGAGTTTGAATTTGTTCCAGCACTGTGCTAGCATGCCTGCAACATTTTTCTCAACTTCCAACAATGTCGGGAGACCTGTTCAAACTCTCCCAACGTTTTGTCAAACATTTTGTCCAACAAATGTTGTACAATCATAGGAAATCTTACTGACCAAACGGTGGAACGCTATAGATTCAGAAAAGCTCTGAGTTCCAGACTGGACTCGAACCCGCAAGAGTATCTAGTTAGCGTTCAGAAGCTTGTGGTTTCATGTCTCGTCTGGACCTCAGAGTTTTTCTACGTCTAAGGCGTTCCACAGTTTGATCAGCAAGATTTCCTCAGAATTTAACAGTATCAAACCGCAATCTCAAAAATACAAATCTTGTGCAAATGTGGGAGCGTTTGAATAGGCCTTAAAAGAACATTTTTGCTTTCGTCTGCCGTGATGTGTAAATAGTTCCATGTCTGCTATTTTAAGAGGGTTTAGGTTGTGTGATTTGTTAGTGCAGGCGGCCTCTTAAACGTTAAAAAATATACTCTTTTATAAAATAAATTAGGTAGTAGGACCTCCTCCGGCGTAGTAGTGAAAATAATGTTACTTATGTACCAAAAAATGTACAGTTGGCATGAATATTGTCATTAAAGTATATGGCGAGGATTGTGCGTGCGATTGATGTTGCAGGAGGGGAGAGAAACTGAAGCGTAAGAGTTTTGTAGTTTGGTATATCATTTCATGGTAGTAACCCTCTACGCGTTTTGACCTTCTGGCCTTCATCAAGAGGGATTTCAGGGACTGGGAGTTGCTGTTAAATTTGTAAGTATAAGAAAGGGAGGTGCAGATAAGAATGTGTGTTTATGTCTTTCTAGTTCACGTGGGTATTGTATGTGACAAGGTAGTTATCATCAATAAAATAGTAAGTTGTAATTCTTACTGAATGTTTTCTTAGGTGTTAGTCCTTGAAGTGCCTATGAAACGAAAATTAACTTTGTCTTATTTGAAAGAATTCTTGAAACTATAAAGGAACACTTTTCATAGTTTTTCATGTCTCATATCGTTTCTAAGATATTTCAGTTTGTTAGATATTATGTAAATGAGACGACCTGTGGCATCAACTGATTTGCACAGCATTTTGACTAACTGAGAAATACCTTATATCTCCGAGATTATTGAATGAAATCAATTGAAACTAGATACATTTGTTTAAATCATGAAACTGAACAGCTTTATTATAACATCGTTGTCAGTGGTTATGCATTAGCTTTTAGACCTCTCAAGTCCTCAAACTGTATGTCAGATTCATTTCATCATTTTATACCATATATCAATAAAAAAGACCCAATATTTTGCTTTATAATAGCAGCATAAAAGTAATTCTGTTTTCAGTTGTGAGAAGTTTGGGAGCTAATACATTACTATGACAACAATATTCATTGCGGAATTGTTCAGTTTCATGAACTGAACTGATGTATAGAGTTTCAGTTGATTTCATTCAATAATCTCTGAGATATGACGTGTTTTTCAGTTTGTCAAAATGTTACGCAATGCAGTTGATATCAAAGGTCGTCTCATTTACACATCAACCACAGTGAAATATCTCAAGAGGGAAATATATAAAAGGTGTTCCTTTATCATTTAAAAGTTCTTTCAAATAAGACAAACATAATGTTCGTGTCATAGCACTTTAAAAAACTTTGTCTGATGATGCCTTTGAAATTAGGACGAAATATTACAATTTTATTGTAATAGCACTCTAACGTCCTGCCATTTTTCTTGATACGTTCTGGAGTTTGTCTTGTGCTTTAATTAATTTTTAGTCTGCAATTGAAGTTAGCAATTCAACTATGATTTGTGGTTTTGTAACTCAGTTGGTTGCATTGTTTTAACATCATAGTTAGGTCATAAAGTTGGTCTTTCCTGACTAATTATCAGTTGTCAGTTAAGAAGGACAGGTCATTAGAGTTACAGAGATATATTCCTAAAGTTTAATGACAATAAATATACATGTATAAGAAGTATTGTGATTAATATACTGTTTGCAAGATTGATTAGAGTGAACTGTCAAAATTTTTCAATAATTTTGATAAAATGTACAGTTATATATGTTTCTGGAGCTTAAGGTATGTACTAAAAGTTGGAAATTTGTTTATGTGTTCTGGTTTAGTTTGGCTCTTCATCAATTAGCAGGTGGCTCTTCTTTGGATGGTGTCATTGGTTAGGCATGGATAACTTCTTTTTCGTTTTTTCGCATTCCGGTCCTGGTGTCTTTTTTCATTCTTTCTGATATCGCTTTCATCTCTTTGGTATTTATCTCTTTTCATCTCTTTGGTGTTTATTTTGGCCATTTATTACGCCATTCAATTCAGTTTTTTGTCTGTTGGTTTTCTTAATTGATGCTTTTAAGTTTGCTGTGTACGATCAACTACTTGATGTTTCTATTTCGTTTGTATGTAACTATTGGCAAGCCAGGCCATAAGATTCTAAGTCTTGGGTTACCTTCAATTAGGTGCCAATGTTTCTTCAGTATTTGTCTAATGTGTGTAGTGTTAGTGTTGTACGAGTTGTTGAAAGTTAGTTGTACGTTAGTGTTCGGGCTTTCATCTTTTGGTGTTGTGCACGTTGCCTCGCACTGTTGAATGCATCATTGATGATTTTTTCATCGTAGTCTCGACTAATTTTTGTAGTTGTTTTGTCGATGTGTTGTAATCTGTCTGTATCGTAACGCTTGGCTATAACAGTTTCTTTACTTGTGCTCGGGTGGAATGAAGCGCTATTTAACAGTAATGTTCTGTCTGCTGGTTTGATGTATAAGTCGGATTCGAGTTGATCCTTGTCGCTACCATAAATAGCTGTGTCTAGAAAGTGCACCGGATTCATTTGAGTATTCGTAGTCGAATTTCATAATTAAGAGAAAGTGGTTGATTTAGGAACTTGATGAGGGGTTCCACAATGTGGGGCCATATGGCAAAAATGTCATCGATGCACTTTATCCACTCAAGTGGAGTTAGTCCCTCGGGTGCATTCACTAGCATTGTTCTGAATTCACCATAAACAGATTGGTGTAACATGGCGCCATAGGTATTCCCATAGCCGTTCCATGAGTTTGTAGGTAGTATTTTCCGTTGAATTCAAAGTAATCAAATTAATCTCCACCCTTACAAAGGCGCACCAGTTGTATACACATATTGCGATTCCCACAAAAACCTAAGATTCTTTTAGGCAGTTTCAACGTAAAAGTTGCCCAAAAGCCATTCTTGACGTTGGTACATATATTTGCAAAGCCGAAAGATCGTGTTGCGAAGGATCAGACGTGATTTACTCCATTCCGTGTAATGTATGTGATCAGGAGTACATTGGCCAGACTAAACGTCAGTTTGGAACGCGCTTAAAAGAGCACCAAAAGGCAGTTTTCCTTTCAAAAAAAAGAAACTTCTGCTTTATCGAAGCACAGCGAAACAAAATATGTTGAATTTAACATGACATTGAATTTAACATGTATCGACAGCGAGGGTTCCTATAACTATACTTGAAGGCCCTGTATTCCAAAGAGACAAGCTGAAATCGGGTGGGTCCCTGGGCAAATTTACTGTATAGTGATAAAGAATCCTATCAGTACAAGATATTGGTCGTAATTACTTCCGCTCGCCGTTCTCACAACGGTGCTCACCACGGTTCCCACTGAGAGCATATTCGAGACTATGGCAGTATTTCGGAGTATTTTGCCGAAAATTAGTGATTGTGACTATCGACAAGCGTTAAGTTCATGACACGATCACCTTTTTATCACTTTCTTGCTTTCTTTCTTACTTTCTTTCTTTTCTTTCTTGCTCCGACAACGGAGAGAAAAATTGACGTGGAATGCGACGGTTCTCGCTGCAGAATATTAATTAAGTTCAAAGATCACAATTATTTACGTAAATATTGTGAAGAATCGTGAGAGAAACCGTATTTTACTGACGTGTAGTTGCAAAGACCACTTTGTTTTATGTTCATTTACTATCCAACCATAGAGACACACGGAAAATGCAATCGCCGGTTTCCATTATATTTATAAGTTTTTGAGTGAGAATCGAGGTGAGAACCGTTGGGAGAACAAAGGATTCACAGGGTACACTTGTGCAAATGTTTTACATACCATCAGTAGCCACGGTAGGAAACGAGTTGAGAAAATGAAGGAATATAAAGTCTTAGCTCCCTCCGTTCCTATTCCAGGTCATTTGCTTCGCTAACGTGAAAGTTTTGGCGACGCTTGAAACAATGCATTTTAGACTGTAGGCCAGTTTGGCATAGTCTACGACTTGAGTATGATGTCTTTGTCTTTGCCTTCATTATGCTTCCTCGTGTTTGGATACCCTGATGAAACACTCAAACTCCTTCTTTACATATTACATAAGCAGTATTGAAGACATGTGTAAAACCCAAATGGTTAGGGAACTGCTAAAACTTTGAAATAGTAATACTGAAGTTCGAACTAAGATTCTTTGTTGAAGTGACAGGGAAAAAATCATCTGACACAAAGATATCAATCACACACCAAAAAAAAGCATTGATCGTCCGTGTGTTACGTGACTTTTCTTCCTACAAAAACTTTACCTAGTTTATTTACCAAGTCATATTTAGGTTGTTATTGCTATTCCTTTGTAAAACTCGTCTGAATCTGGTTTGTCTGCCATCAAAGAAACGAGAAGTTTTCCAACCTAAAACGTGCTGGAGTGTACGAAAAACTTGACCCCACAAAAAGCAACTTAATTAGCATTGTTTTTATTCCGATGTCTAAATTGTTGGTTGTTACTGGGGAATTTGTAGTGAATTGATATTTCTTTGTGCTAAGGCTGACATAAGGTATGCATAAGCTTGTTACGACGAATTATTTCCAGGCAATACGCATGTAACAGTACAGAAAACTCTACTTGACCACGGCTTGGACTCGAACCCGCGACCTTAGGATTTCTGGAGCTGAGCTACAAGGGTAAGCGGGGAATGATGGTGCATTAATAACCGCGTGGAGAACTGGCACTAACGGATAATTTCGGACGGAAGTATGAAAATACATGGGGTTAACTAAGACATCACGTTGGCCTAGTACTACCAAATTCTGCAAGGATACTTAGAAAGCCTAAGTGTAAAGTGTTTGGCGGACAAAGACCAATGTCACGTCTCTGTTAACCCAACATATTTTCTTACTTCCGTCCGGAATTATCCGTTAGTGCCAGTCCTCCACGCGGTATGAAATCAGGCGATGTTAGGGGCCTGTTTATATGAGCCGGGCTGGCCCGGCAAGGTGAGATCCATGCGTTCTTATGGTTTTATTATTTAAAAAATGCGTTCATATGGGAAGTGAGCCAGCCCGGCTAAGTGGGATCCCGTCTCGCTGAAGGTGGGATCTCACCTAATGGGGCTATAGTTTTCCCATATGAACGCAAACTGGCCCGGCGAGGTGGGATGTAACAGTTCCGCGAGACTAGGGTAGAAATCATCTAGACGTGTTTGTTAACAAAATGGCTGATCTAAACAAAGGAGAAAATGAATTTTCGACCAAGCAAAAATGTTTTCGTTGGAGTCCAGAAATGATTCAAAACCTGAATAGGTGTTTAACAGCTTATATATCTCAAATGGAGTACCAGGCTCTTGATTTTGATGCAGACCGACCCGTACACTACAAAGAATTAAGAAAAGAAATGGCCAAGCTTTGTGAGATCGAAGATATATCATTATTTGGACCCGTATCGACGTCGCTTCCTGATTCTGCATTTGAAGATAAAACAGATGAACAAAAAAAGGAATTTTTTAAGAAACAAAAAATTGAAAAATCCCAAATTCAGAAAGGTCATCAAAGAATTCAAGAGAAAAAAAAACGAAATACGACAAAGCTTTTCTAAGGCTGTAACCGCTGGTACGAGACGTGGCAGCGGGTCAATACCGGGACCGCAGGTGGGATAAAATATCAATATGAAATAAAAGCAAAATTCATCTCACCTAGCCGGATCAATTCCACTTAGCCGGGCCAGCCCGACTCATATGAATAGGCCCTTAGTGGGCATTTCGGAATAAGCTTCCATTGATGCCAAGCTGTTAACAAGCTTAGTATCTTGAAATTATCCAATCTTATCTTAGTATCTATTTTTATCAGTATATTTTGCTTATTTAAAAATAGCCGTATGATAAACCTCTCTTGGACATTCAGGGACTGCGGAACCGGGGAGCTGGGGGCTAAAACCCCCCACTTTTTCTCGGGAGTAACACTAATACATTGAGGTCATTGCGTATTCTGCTTTTTTACATAATTTATTTTCTTAAATTGTCTTGAAGAGACACCAGAGAGTTCTAGCGTTAGCCCTCCCAACGCTCCGCCGTCCCTGTCATTACGGGAAAATATCGCACTGGGGTCTTTTGTGTACAGACTTTTAAGAACTGGCATTTTGATATTTAATTTGATAGTTTGATATTTTGATAGCACATTGGAATAATAAGAATATGCTGCACATCGCAACAAGTTTTACGTAACTTTCGAGTGAAAGTTACCGTCGTATTAGGATAATACTCTGAAATGGAGTGACATATGTTCAATAGGTGTGGAACATAGCCGTCCCTGTCATTACGGGAAAATATCGCACTGGGGTCTTTTGTGTACAGACTTTTAAGAACTGGCATTTTGATATTTAATTTGATAGTTTGATATTTTGATAGCACATTGGAATAATAAGAATATGCTGCACATCGCAACAAGTTTTACGTAACTTTCGAGTGAAAGTTACCGTCGTATTAGGATAATACTCTGAAATGGAGTGACATATGTTCAATAGGTGTGGAACATATTTATTTTTCATTCAAAGTATGCCCACGCATCTCGCTTGGTTTATCCTTTTTATTTTTTTGCTAACCTGACAGATTCACAAGTCTTCAACGATCATGGTCGACAAATAGATCGAAATTGTTAAGGCACATCATATCTAGAATAACCCTGTTTGAAAGAAAACTCGGAGGACTTTGTTTCCTTTGCCATACATCACGGTACAAGAAGAAAAGGAAAATCCTTTAAACAGGAAACAAACCGGGTAACGTGACATCTTATACATACCCAATGTGGAAACGGTGGTCATTTGTGGCAAACTCCCAGAAAGTCGAGCTGCTTAAATAGAACAAATTACTTTATACCATCAAAGTTGAGAACCGCCATGAAGTTAAGCGAAAAAGCGGCATATTTCTGTGTCGTCTGGTATGCTATAATTACAGAGCTTAAATATCAATTTCAAGCCACCGCTGCCAGTCCAGTGCAACCAACTTGTGGTCCAGGGACTTATCCTAGTAAATATTTCAGTGGGAGCTGTGCTGCTTGTCCCAAGGCCTGGAATTATTGTCAAAATGAACACATCGAAGATGTAGAACCGTGCAAACAGTCATGTGGTGAGTGTGTTAATATTTCACTATTAATAGTTAAATATTTTAAAGTGTTATTCTTTTATAATACTTTTATTTACTACTAATACTTTATAATAATTATAATACCGTGCAAACTCCTGTGATATTTCGAAGTGAGTAAAATGTATTAGCTTTGAAATACGGTCGAAAACAGCTGTTATGGACTTATAGGAATATTTTAGCATACGACCGCCCACTTATGACGCACGATTCTTGCTGATGAAGGGAATTCTTCATATAATTACCAATACAATGACTCCGAAGGGGTCATGACAACGCACAAATATACTTCTAAGTAAGTTAGTTAATAATTGCTTTGTCGTCAAAAATTTTGTGTTAGACTGTCCTAGAACGTAGGAGGAGACAACTTAAACGATTATCACTGTTGGAGTTGATACAACATATTACATTATACGACTTTTAACAGGGCAATAAGTTGAGTCTAAGACATTGGCATGCTATTGTTGTGGCACCGATACTCAAATTTTAATTACAGACCATTGAGAACTTTTGCTTACCCTTGTCATCAAACAAATCCGTAGATTGTGGTCAACACCTTGGAGGACAACGAATACCTTATTATGCCATATAATTAGGCATAAGTTAAGATAGGTTAATTAAGGATAAAATTCAACCACACTATTAAGCCGAGAAAGAAAATCTTACGCCGATACGACAAGGAAAAACTTCCACGCCGACGAACCTCACGACAACCGTTTTTAAGTGGGTGTGTGTGGGGGTTCTTTGTTTTGCCGAACAATCAGGTGTTATTGCTCAAAAAGTTGAAAGGTTGGTAGACTACCGAATTTATCATAAAGAATTCTAACGTTTCCAGCTATGGCCCTTCGTCAGAAAGTGATACGCGTCTCTGTTTTCCCAAATATAGCACGAATAAATTGTCAGGATGAACTTGAGCAAACGTTTTTAGTTCGTTTGATAGTCAACACTTCGTGTAGATGGATAATTCCTGTTCTCTTACCTATTGATTCAGTCTCAATTTAACTTACCACCTTAATACATCAATAAGTAAGTTCAGAAAAAGTCCACGTCTTCGGAATCAATAGGTTAGCTTCTTTTACGCCAAGGGATAAACTAAGAGAAAAGAACAACTTACCGCATAAACAACTACGGCAGAAAAATTTTTACATAGGTATCTCTCTAAGTCCTTTTACCGTGATTCTGCTTCATATGAGGTTGAGGATATAGTTGGAGCCTATAAAAAACATCTTAATTTCTCACATGGCCCGGTTCACACACAGCTCTAGCAAACCACTCCAGAACAAAAGACTGATCTATCATTTTGTCGCTCGCTTCACTCGCTCCAAATGTCGACATCCTTGGGCATTCATTCAGTTTGAACAATTTTTTGTCGGGTCGCTCGCGTCCTTTGTGAATCCAGCTTAACTCTTTCCGACTTCTCTACCCCCATGGTATTTTGATGTGTTTTACGCTAGGGTATTTTTACTCTTGTTAACCTTCCTAACGTCAAGGTATTTGCTCTGGCTAACGCCAGAGTATAGTACCACGAACGAAAATTTAAGTGCAAATGCTGCTTAGCTTTCGACCTGTTAACTCTGGTTAGCTGGTGTCAAGTTATCTGGGGTCATAAACTAAAACAACCGTTCAATCTACTCACGTAAGAAATAAAATATGTAAACGCAACGTCAGTAGAAAGCCAAGCAACATTTGGTGTTCCGCAAATTGATCTTGTCGTAATTGTGAAACATTGAAGGAATTAACGTTAGAGTATTTTTATCTTGCTAACATCAGGGTATTTTACTGCCGGGAGATTTCCCTTGTGAATGAGAGACTTACAGCATCGATGGGAGACTTAAAGCATCAGCTGAATAAGCTAACCCATAATTCAATTGTTTTAATTGAGGTAGTTGTAAGCATATCCCTTCCCCGGTAGGAACTCTCTTATTACGTTAACCAGAGTAACATTATAGGTGTCTGATCCTGCTGGGAAAGCATTAGTTTGTAAGTTAGGTTATAACTCAGGTGGCTATAACCCTTTCCCGGAGGGATGCAACTGTCTTTTCGAGGAAGCTGCACGAATTATTTTTGGCAAAACGTATGTAACCAGATCTATTGATGTTTTAAATGAACTAAACTGGGAACCATTGATGAAGCGCTTTCAAAGTGACAAATCAGTGTTTATGTTTAGAATCAGAAATTACAAGCTTCCTCAAAGCTTGACGTAATATATCATACACGAGAAGGAGTCATCACGATATCCAAACACCGATAATAATAGTAATTATTTGGATAATGATACGGACAATAGTAAATAATACGGATAATAATAGTAACAATAATAAGGATGATGATAATGATAATAATGATAATGATAGTAGTAATAATAATAGAAGTAATTTTTCGGGTGGCCGATTCATTTTTTCACTTGGAGATAATGATTGTCGTAAACATGACTAAAGATTCATTTCACCATTTTTTGTCATGTTTTTAAAGAAAATTCGGCGAAACG
>JBAHVQ010219166.1:0-11253 GCA_036872915.1 Nanipora kamurai
AGAAAGAACAGATTTGGAGGTCGTTAAAAACATTAAAAGAAACAGAAGGCAATTGTCCATATCAATTCAGTGCGTCTACAAGACGCAGGGCACATTTTAAGATAACGGTGCGTGGGCGTTTCGTTCATTCAAAAATTGAATTCACAAAAAGTGACAATAATTAATTTCGCAATTTAAATTCAATTCTTAATGAAACGTATTCACAGAATTTTTCTATTTACCACTTTTAATTTCAGTACGATTTTGTGTAAACCTTTAGTTTTGATCTTCTTTAATGTTTACTTGTTGGTGAAATTGATTTCGTATATTTTCACACGTTAGCCAAATAGACTCAAGTCACGAGACGTGCCTTGAACAACTTACGTAGTTTGTGCCGAATTCAAACTCCAGCGGTGGGGAGCAAATGGCCGGAAATAGATTCAACCTATCTTGGCGCCATTTTTGGCCACTTTTTCAACACATGTTACTTGTATCGGGAGACTGAGGCTCTTTGGCTGCATTGCTAGGCTTGTAGACTTTCGAGATGTTGGAAAACAATGTTGGAAATGGTGATACAACCTATAATTTCTTGTATAATGGAAAAGAAATTACGATGAGGAGATCGACAGTTACAGTGGAGCGTTTGGGACGATATTTTACCGTGACTAGGAATTGTAAATATGTCTAGTTCTTTTATCACATTTTAAAGGGCTGACAGTTGTTTACTTTCACTTTGCAAGATTAGTTTATTCCCAATACCATTTGTTTAAAAGAAGAATTTGGGAGTCGCGTTGAATTCCCGAATGAAAATGGAAAGTTGAATTTTGCTGCGTTTGAAGACGGAACAAGCTTTGAAGTCATGGGAGAGGGAAATACTTGCGATCGCGAAGGCAGTTCAAGCAGTCCCGGGTCCATTTTCGATTCGACGACAGCTCTTTCCACGGTTGCGAGTAGACCGTGGGCTGTTACTCGGCCTAATTGTGGACCTAGTGGTGCAAATAAGGGCACTATGAAGCCAAAAGCTACCGTGAAGGTGATTTTAGCAGAGCTATCGTCTACTGGCAAGCCAGTGGTCAACAGTACCAGACCAAAAACAAACATTTGTGCCAATATACAACGAGGATGGTGCAAATGTTGGTTACGTACTGTCCACTGAAGAGACTAGCATAAAGGAGACCAACTTGATGTTGGTAGGAAATAGTGGTTTTGAATACAATTACGAACCAGGAACGCGAGGTAAGCAGCGGCCACAGTGTGTAAAGAAACCTTGAAATTATGTTTATGAATTAATATGTATTAAAGTGTTTTTGGCCAATAAAGGCTTTTGCATGGCCGTTTAGTCATCACGGCTTACCCCATAGAGCCCCAGGGCTTTGCATAGGGGAAAGGCGAGGGTCATCCCGTCATCACTTTGCTAATTAGGGTTACCCGACCTAGCGCAAGACAAAAGGTCTCGGACTCCATTCGCTCGAAACGGTCGTTATCTTCAACTGACAACCATGCATTTCCTACACATGCTACTGAGTCAAACTTCAGGTCCGATTTTCCTTTTCGCGCAAGAGTTAGGGGTTAATGTAACGCCTTGTTTTGAAATTGACATAGTGCAAGCGCTCTGAGCTGATTGGTTGAAAGTTCACTACAGGGCGGAAAGAACCCAACTGTTTCATTCAAACCTTTCGCGAAAGTAAGTGCGGGGAAGCAAGATGAGACCACGACCCCTTGGTCATCGGCAGAAATTAAGAGGATTGCACAAGATTTCTTTGGGAGATCGTTTTCTGAAAATCGGGACTTAAATTGGGTTTTTTTTCAGTAGCCAAGGAGCACAGGAGGACAATGATATCCCAACAAGGCACCGTTTAAACGTGCAGACATGCTTTATAGTCAAGTGTTTAGTAAATTTATTTACGTACTCATTTTTATTAAAGGTATTGCTTTTTGGAAATTGGGATCAAGAACAATTTTTGTTGTTAAAAAATCACAGCGAAAGAGAAAGATCCGGAGAGATCAAGTGTTGACAATGTAAAGATTAGCAGTTCTAACTCTGATGAATATTCAAGTGGTGACTATCAACGTAGTCAAAAGCAGAGAAAAACGGGAGCCATTGCCAAGTTGTGCACAATTGAGAGCATGCTGGTGGACCTGGAACATGTGGTAAACGAAAACAAGTCCGACCTATGCAAAGTTCTCGCACTTAGTAAGCACAACAAAATTCCTTTGGCTCTGAAGAACATAGTAAAAGACTCATTTTTGTGCAAAATTTGTCACAAAGTTCCAATGGAAACGCCTATTCTAGCCTCGCGATGCTGCGGTACATTGGATGTGATGTGTGTGTACAAACGTGGTACGGAAAGTTTTCCACCACTTCTTTCGTAATGATTTGCAACATCGTGAGGCGTTGGAATTGAATTATTCATCATGACGTCAACAGGTTTTCATTTTCCTTTAAAAGATAGATTATTAATATATTCTAAACGTTGGTTAATCAGAAATTTAGATTAAGATGCTGTTACAAACCTGGGATATTATGGTAATTCCATGCCGGGATGAGTTCTTGTACTCCGGCCTGGACCACTTGAATTGTAACCGTTAAAACACAAAACCAGTTACAATCATTCGTCATATCGATTATTTCAGCTTCAACCATCCTTGTTTAGCTGGGTTTTGATTGGGTAATTAATACGGCTGTTCATTTCCACCCAGTGTCTTTTCTGCCATATGGTTCTGCCAAATAAATGACATAGTAACAAAACAATTTTAATAAATCTATTAGTTCAATGAAGATTTTTTCTGCTGATGCTGCTTCAAAATTCTGCCATTCTATGCATGATTGCGTTCCGCAAATATTTCCGGACATCTGAAAGGTAGCATTTGGTTCTAAAATAAGGCACCCGGGGTATGCTGAACAAGGAAAACTGGTTTTCCAACACCAGCCCTAATAGGAACACGAACGAATCCAAACTTGGCCTTCCTTTTTTGCATGGGTAGAGCAGGTGGTTGTTCCCGAGCGAACGAAAGGCCAATCCGTTTTGATTTTTGTACCAGATCAATTTAAAATCGGTGTTGAATGAATCTAAATCTGGGCATATGGCCCCCCACTCTGTTTTGTGGCTTTTTCTCTGCAACTAATGAAGGTGGAAACGTAAAACTTGGGGACATTTCATCAAATCATGTTTATTGCAATCATTCTGGTATGTAACTTGGTAAGGTAGTTATTAGCTTGTTGCCATAATAACTACATTTTGAACATCAACTAACAGATTGAAAATAAGGCAGTTAATATTTGTTGTGTAAAATTACTGAAAGGATATATAGACAAGTTTACATATATATTTCACCATTCTGGTGAAGGACAGCAGGTCAGAAAAAGAAACTAAGAATTTGGCCAATACAGGAAATCGACTATTGCCACTATGACGTTGTAATGAATGGATTTATTAGAGTGAAAACAGCGATTAAATAAAGAATGGTTGTAACAACGCTCAGGCTCCAAGGTCTCAGTTCAACAACTAACTGAAAAACTGTCCGTTAGCTACGACTAAAAAACACACGTCAACTTACTCGTCACAAGTTTACGTTTAACAACAAAATGTCCATTAAATTTACTCAACAACGTCATCATTTATTAATGGTTAAATTAAGATATTGATTGGTAGCTCTTGGTGCAAATATGGTTCCTACAAAATTTCATTAGAGTAGCTTGAATAGTAAAAAATCACGAAAAGGGCCCACTTCGGCCCCATTCAAAGAAAACCAGGGTAGGGTTTTCTTGGTGGGTAGGGTGGGTAGGGTTACAAGACTACCCCGGTACGTCTAGTGCCAAGGTCGACCGGTAAAATTGCCTCGCCCGTCTTACCTTGGTTGAGGGTATCTGTTTAAATGGTGCTCGGAGTGTTTTCTTTGTATTCCCAGATAGACTTTTTTGTATGAATAATGTAAGATAAAACTCTTTTCCACACTCAACGCGAACTTGGTCCCACAAGCCATACTGCACAACAACAGGCCTAAACAATGAATGTAATATCAACCAACGGATACATCATCAACGAAATTTATAAGTACTTTACAAATTCAAACTCAGTTAAAATGATTCAAACAACAGTCCGGATATAACTAATACATGAAGACCAAACGATAAATTTCAATATTATTCTTAACTGGCACAGATGCAGCCGCCAAAACAGGACTGCTGTATCCATCAACTGCAATGACCGTTGTGCAGCCGTACATGACCAGTTTTTCGTTCTGATCGAGATGTAGCTTATGGCCAAAATAGTCAGCCTTCTATGGAACTGGATTTAGTAATTTTGCAGTGTTCTGCTCCCTCTGTCGATAATACTCGGGTGTCACCCTTTGAAGAGGCCGGGAAATTCGTTGTCGTGGACTTTTATGCCTTACGCTTCTAGCTTACCCTTCATCATCTTTCCATAAGTAGGTCCGACCTGTAAATCCATGAAAGAAGTATTATTTATTTTGCAGTGCAAAATACGTAGAGTCGTTGCACATTTTAGATCACTTCCTCCTTCATGCACCCTATTTATTCGGCAACGTGCTCGAGACATCTACAGGTGCGTCTAGGACAAGAAGAGGTAACCAAGGTTGCGTTGCATGTTGTATATTCAAGTACAAATCGACAAATATGTATAAAACCTACCTGTGACACAGCTTTTGGTACAGCTTCATCCAGTTCCAGGTCATTTATCCATGTACTTCGATGTAGATTGTACTTAGAGCAATAACGCCGAACACTGGCTAAAACCTCTAACAACAGGAAATCTTTGCTGAAATTCTTCACTAATTTGTCTACATGAGAAGTTCCTGTTAAAGTCTTTCACCAGCTCAATGTCCGCATGTTCTTCCATTTTTCCACCATGCAAGCACATATATCCCATGGCATCCCCCTGTATTTGCGCTCTCTAGGTCAGTTTTTCAGGTCATTTTTCGTGAATTGACGTATTTAAAATATTTGGTAAATTGTTCAAAATACGTGAAATCAATTTCACACGCAAGTTAACGTTAAAGAAGATCAAAACTAAAGGCTTACACAAGATCGTGGCTGAAATTAAAAGTTGTAAATAAAAAAATTCTGTGAATTCGTTTGATTAAAAATTGAATTCAAAGTACGAAATCAATTATTGCTATTTTTTGTGAATTCAATTTTTGAATGAACGAAACGCCCACGCACCGATAACCGATCAAACCTGCTTACTTATCTCCGATTGAATAAAGGATTTTGTAAGCTTGAGGAAGTAATTTTCAGTGAGTATATGTTCTTGCATGTTTTGAACAAAAACTTTGGGCAAACAAACACTTTCTTGCATTGATCGATCGCTTGAGAGTGGTTTCCATTTAAACGCTTGCAATCGTTCACGGTCATCCCAGTCATCCGGTTAGCACTCCTATCCAAGCGATCATGATGGTTTGGACAGTTACAGATCATCCCGGTAGTATTTCCATATCATCGTCCTGATTGCTTGAACAATATTTTGAGACGATTGGCGCAATCGAGACAATTCTATGCAAACCAGAATTTCGGGAATTTAAGATTCGCGTTATGTAGTACGAAGACAGGAAGAATAAGTTATGACTGCTAAGTGTAAATATTTAATACAGCTCAAAACATTTTTATTCGATTGTAGCCTTAATCCGAATTTTAAACTCCATTATCAACTCCGCCGATATCGTGGAAGTTCTCCGAGTTCTTAAGTTTCCTTCCAAAGGCAAGTTTGACTGAGCGAGATGGATTAACAATCACAGAAACTACTGATAAAAATTGTCAACATAAACATTTTTTAAGTTATGTAAGTGGATACTCGTGAATAGCTGAAGTAGCAAAAAGTTTGCTTTCGCCAAACTTTTTTAAGGCAGAATTACAAAATGTTCGCAGGTAATCAACTTTTGCTGTCTGTTTCTGGCACGATTAAGTGCTGTCATAAAGAATTCTTTCTGACTGCAGAGACAACACGTAAACAACCTACTACAATCCATATTTCGTTTCCCGTCAGCTAAACAAACTAGGTAATTTCAAACTATTGTCATGACTCATTATCATAAGAATTAACAACAACGGGAATATGGTAATATTTCCACACAAAACGCCTAAAAAGTGTGATGTTGAACCGAGCATTCAAATTAAACCAATACAAAGTTAACGTTATTGTTATACATAACAAAGAAGTCTGTTATTATAAGTAATTAATAAACTGTGTTATGCCGGCCATTGTAAAACATGAACGAAAAATTGTGTTGTGCCAGCCATTGTTATCGACAGTGCGGCCGAATTTCGGCATCTCGTTATACATATACTAATTATAACGATAACTAAAAATCTGAGCTACTAATGACTACAAAAGCGCAGAACGTCAACATAGTTAAATAAAACTAAACTTTATTGTGTCGTTGATTATGATACTAAACGCCCGTCAAGAACAATTGGTTTGGGCTACGTCATTTCCAAGAAGAAACGCTAGAAATAGTGTAGAAAAAATTAATGAGAATTTGCCAAGAAATGGTTTGACTTCGAGCACAGATCACCCGCAATGCCAACTGTTGACTGAATATTGAAACATAATGAACTAAAAGAAAGAGTGATGATACATTACCAACCGATTTCAGTTTGATCTTCGTCCGAAATTAACCTTTATAGCCTGTTTTCGAGACAAAATAGGTATTATTTAAAGGTTTTTATTAGAGAAAATATTGAGGAATATCCGCGAAGAAGCGGTACAGGTTTTAGGCGTTAGCTAAAGCACGCTAATAAAGTATCAGAATAAAAAATAAACCACAAATCGACATTCTGAGTCTTGATATTCAAGAAAACTTGAAAATAGACACAATAATTTTGGTAATATTTCGACTCTATGTCAGGTTTGACAATGACCATCCATTATTTCTGTTTTCTTTATTCCGGTCGCTGCGCAAGTTTGGTACGAAGGCATATACCGCACCCCTTACAGAAACAAATGCTTAAATTTGTAGACTAGGCGTTACCTGGAAGTGCCATGACCTCGGGCTCAAAATACCAACAACGCAAACAACTTTTGTCAGCTGGCTATGATCCATCTATTCAAGTGTACATTTGACTTCCTTATTTTGAAAGTGAAATCAGCTTCCTGTTTGAATTTCGTAGAATCCAACGCCCGTCACAAGACGAAGCAACTGTTGTACATATGCACGTATATACAGAAATATACGTAATGTACATGCATGTAGCAATCAAGCGAGTGCCTAGACCATTTCTCATTTAGCTCTGTGTTTGCGAACCGTGACAAGTTCATCCAGGTTGGTACCACTGGAGGTATCCAATAGTAAGGTAACGTCTTCTCGCTCATTTTCTTCACTGCTAGTTTACAAAAAGTTCGTGGAAGCCAAACAGAAACGTTGAGGCTCAATGGAACATTTTCAGCCTGAGCTGAAATTTTCGTCATACATCACTCGATAATTTTTTATGGAATTCCGCGAGCGCGGATTGACGTTTCAGTTATGTTGACCGAGCTGATATTTTAGCATGGGTAAAGATTCTCCGTCTAATATGCTTCTAAAATGGTTAAAATGGTGGCAAGCATCTCACATTTTATGATATGGATTTCAGTTGACTTTGAATATTCCCTAGCTTGAGATACTTCTAAGATGTTCTGACTTTAACTAAAGCGTGAAACGACAGTGGAGTTAATCCTGTCATGTAATGGGGTAAATCGCAACGTAATTACTGCTGCTGCAGTCTAACCAAGTAAAATCAATTTATTACCTTGATTTCATCTTGAAAAATCTGTGGGGTATGTGTTATTCACGTTGATAAATTGTTTTATCTAATACATCCATGTTGTCCCGTAGGCCATTTGAGGAAATTAGCCGGCATTTCATTTTGAAATAAGTACTTGCATACTTTCACTTCAACAGCGGTTGGACCATTGGGTTTTTTTTCAGTTCAACATCAGTACATGTAAGTTGACTAGGACAAGACAGTGAACAAAGTACGTTATCAAAATTCCTTTTTGAAAGATAGTTCATTACGTCTACACGGCAAAACTTGGTGCCCGTTATCGTCGAAGCTAGTAACTCGGTAAGCCAAAATACTCTGCACAGAAGAAATCTCGGCAGGTATAAGAAATTACTGTTTTCCTTGCTTTCAAACTATATGGGACGGACGGATAACTTATCTTGGCGAGAACTTGGCAATAGGAGCGAGGATCTCGGAGTTGCGACAGAAGAATATCCGCATGTAAACGTTCGATCCGCGTCACTCGAATACCAGGAAGCAACTTCTATTTTCATGCGTATAACTTCATGTAACCTTCGAATGGTTAATGGAATCAACTCCTGCACTTCGGCTTGCCGGGTAACTTGATCTCGTATACATTTCAACCAGGGCAATGGGAGAGACTCGTCGATCTCCACGAAAACAGACTAAAACCTCAGTCTGTATAATAATACCAAACCGTTCTTTCGTTTTAAATCCTTCAGTTTTAACGAACGCAAAAGGGGCAACATTAGGCATCTAACCGAGTCAAACTGCCACAAAAAGGTTGATTCTTTCCACAATCTCGAATTCTATTCGTCTATTTTGGTAGGCAAAGCCAGGAGTAATACCTTTATCCACGTTTACCTTTAGATTATATAAAATTACTGATCTAGACCGACCCCAAACGAATCACCTGTACGAGCCGCCTGTAGTCGTACAACTATGGAATTTTCTGAGTCTGGCTAATGTCTTCGAGGAAAAGGCATGGGCTGTGATTCTACAGCAAGGATCAGACAACTTGAGCGACGAAACAAGAGTCTCATCATTGGCATTTTCGGTGCCGCGGGTGTACTGGTTGTCGTAGTGGTATTAGTGGTAATACTGCGACCAAGTGAATGTGTCAATTCTGACAAATCGTCAACCCAAGCTGGTAAGTGAAGATAAAATTAGTTTTCGCAAATTCCAAGTTCATTTGTAAATGTAAAACAATCGTGATAAATATTATGGCAGAGATATGAACATAATTACCAATTCACTCAGTTACCAAATTATTTCTCCCACATTTTTAAGAGGCCAGAACAAATGCAAAGTAACAGTTTAAACTCAAACCAAATAAATTGAAATATAAGTGTACGAAAGTTTAGTGTTCATGTTAAAGTTATTCGTATTAAGTAGTCGACGTCAGAAACCCTTACATAGGAGCACCGTCGTGTGCTTTTTAACAGAGCACGCTTGAACAAGCATGCGTAGATGGTAAACGTGTCAAATTGTTTTTCTATGATAACAATATCATCCTAGTCAGCACAAACATTCAATTTTAGTATGCTTGCTTCTATTAACTTCTTTGTAAAAACTTGTAAATAATGCAAACAGAATAAGGGTAACAACATATCTGTAATATGCTTTGAATATCTTTATTTCAATATCTCAGTCTTACGTGTACACGTCTCGCTTTCCTATTTACTTTCTGTCTCTCTTTTTTCTTTCCCATCTTTTCTCTATCCCCTAGTATCCCTCGCATCTTTGGTTCGTGTGGTGTACTGTGTTCAGACATTATAATATGTAATTAACACAAAAGTTTCCGTAACACAGGATTTTTAAAAATCTACGTTAATTGCAAAAAATCTAGCTGCACAACCCTCCCGGATAATTATCTAAGTCATTTTTCAGTGAAATATTTAACATAACATCAATATTCAGAATAATTCATTGAAGATAAATTTAATCTCTAAGTCCCCACATACGGAAAATTTCTAATTTCCCTGATCAGTATGCATGAGAAAACATTCCTATATTACAATGCATGAGCAAACATCAATATAAATTATATTTTGTCGATGATTGTGGTATTACAAATTAATACCCTGATATGTTGCGAAATTATAGCAATCAAATATCCTCTCAAGCTTCGGACGTTTCTGCGACACTCCTGCGGACCTACGTCCTTTGGGACTTCTACAAACTCTTTCTAGACTTATTTCCCAACTCATGTCACGCTATTGGTTAAAAAATTTTCGTGAAAATAAGACGAAGTTCCAGCGCCATTTTTAGCATAGCAAGAGTAGAAAATTGCCCTCAAGTACTTTATATTTGATAGTTCTTCAACGGTTAGATACATCCAGCGAAGAAGTTACAATTATCTTAAAGATAGTAATGCCCGCAAATGAAAATCGTGCTGGTTAATCTCTCTAGAAACTTCGAGGAGACTGGGTGGAGGGTTGACGTTGTAAGCATTCTGGGATATTTTCGGTGGGAGAATCTTCAAAACAAGTCCATGTTGGCGTCGTATTTTGAGTTATGCTGATTGCTTCCAGTATTGAAAATCCTTGAGAATGTCAATTGCTTCATACCGTATTGTCATGAGATAGGATACGGCTTTTGACGCGAACCTAACTATTTCTAGCTGTTTCTCAGCTGAGAAACAGTGCATTCTTCCAGACTGACCCGTGGATGCCTTATTCCTTGTATATCATCTTCCAGGAAAACTTTTCTCGAGCTTGAGTAGTATGTTCGCATCTCAAAATTCGCGCGTCCATCCAAATGATCCCAGAATCTCTTCCGAAGAGGCTACCCGAAGTTTCTGGAGTGGTCAATTGCCACCAGTAGCAGAAAATGCAAGGAGCTATCGTAAGCAATTTATTGCTTCCTGTGGTATTGCACGGATCTAACGAACAAATTTTCTTCCAGTGAAAAAACCAGAAGACCTTAAAATCGGCTTGCTATTCGCTTCCAAGGGTAATAGAAGTTCAAGGGAACGCAGTTTAAAAGAAGCTACGTTGATGGCTATATGTTAATGGCACAGGTTTACGAGTTTATGACAGCTAGAGGAGTAGGAGACGATGTAGTGGAGAGGTTTCGGTTTGAAAAGGTATGTTAGAGTAAATTAATGAAATTTATCGTAACTTTTATTGATAGATGGGTGAATCAGTAATTTCAGTCATTGTTATGTGTTTCTCAAATACATGTGTTTTCCTTCATTTTCCGTCTATGGTTATTGTTTGAAAAGTTCGTCTGCAGTTCAGACTTTTTACAGCAATGGTTATCCGGTAGTCTGGTAGTATGGTAGTCCGTGAGCAGTAATACTCAGGTATAGAACAAGAGAACTCAGATTTCCTTAACTTAATAGGAAGATACCCACTGGTTAGTTTTATTTAGCAGATAACATGGATAACGCTGTTCCCTCGACTCGACTTATCCACTTCCTAGGCTATCCAGGCTTGGAACAACTTACCCCTGCTGCACAGCAAAAAATCAATTTCTTAAGAAATTGAACTTTCTTAATTCAAGAAAATATTTTCTTATTTTAAGATAATTAT
>JBAHVQ010219177.1:0-11252 GCA_036872915.1 Nanipora kamurai
CTTCCCCTTCCCCTTCCCCTTCCCCTTCCCTTCTCCTTCGCCTTCCCTTCCCCTTCGCCTTCCCTTCCCCTTCCCCTTCGCCTTCCCTTCCCCTTTCCCTTCCCCTTTCCCTTCCCCTTCCTCTTTCCCTTTCCCTTTCGCTTCCCCTTTCCCTTCCCCTTCCCCTTCGCTGTCCCTTTCCCTTTGCCTTCCCTTCCCCTTCGCCTTCCCTTCCCCTTCCCCTTCGCCTTCCCTTCGCTTTCAAACCCTCTTGCCAATATTTTCCCTTGCCATTTCCTTCCCATTCCCACGCCCCGCCTTTACCTTCTCCCGGTTTCATTTCCTCTCTCATAGCCCGTCCTTGTCCATTTCCATTTCTCTTCGTCTTTCGTTTTTCCATAATCAATCTCCCTTTTTTCTCCTTTACCGTTTTTCCTCTCCCATTCTTCATTCACGTTTCCTTTTCCCATTTTCCGTTTACTTTTTTACTCTTTCCCTTTTCTACTTAGGCGTTGTAAATAATTAGTCTTCGTGATTCCTTTACTTATGTTCGTACCCTTCCTATTGCCCGCTTTCTTCCTTATTCCCTTCCTTCGTGTCTTCCTTCCGCCCCTCCGTCCTTCATTTTTGTCATTCTTTCCTTACCTTCCTTCGTTCAACTTTTACTGTCTACTTCCACCTTTCCCCTATCCACTTCCTTCCCTTCTTTTCTCCTAACCTCCTTGCCTCTGTCCCACCTTCCTTTCTTTCGTATTCCTTTCCATCCATCCTTTATTTTGTCAGATCTACATCTGGTCATTTATACATTTGGTACAAAAACTTGAAGTTTCCGAAAAAAAAAACCCTCAAACAAACCTAGCAAACAGATTTTAAAAAGGGTGAAGCTAAACTTTCGTTGGTTGAGAGTTCTGTTAAACTACCGTAAATCTCTTATATTCTCGTTAATGACAAAGTTCTATAGATGGTTAGGCTAAACTGCAGTTTACCGGACGCAAATTGCGCCATCACAAAATCCTCTGTCAGGTTAGCATTTAACCTTGGTGGTCAGGTTAGCATTTAAGATAGGCGTAAACCCATTTAGGTTAGAGTCAGGGTTTTTTTTAGAATTAGAGTTAGGGAACCCAGACAGTCCCGTTTAATAGATAAACACACTTGGCAACCCGGATGGCGTCATTTGCATCCGCTAAACCGCCGTCATTTCGAGGGTAACTTTGACGTATACCCTGGGTCTTTGTTTCCGAGAAGTCTGCTAATAGATCCCACGAATGCTGTTCAATACCACCACCTTCCGTTACAACTTGTGGCCACGCGCTTTGGCGGGTGTTGAGTGTTTCCTGTGAGAATGTTGTTCGTAGGTAACAGACATTTTGTCAATTTTAATTTATTCTTAATTAATTAATTTGTTGTCCATTGATGCGAAGCAAGCCACGAGACAAAACAACACGCACTTGAAATACGTAAGGTCTTATCTTTTACTTTAGAAAACATTAATGTAAAATGTAAAATTAGACGCCCAGATGTTACTGATTGTTTACTGCGACAGCAGGGATCTTTCGTGCTTTGAATGAGGGGTCAGTGTTTACAATTATCATGTGTCTGGATTATTTCAGAAGAAGCTCTTTTTGACTGAAGCAAACTTACAGAAGTCGTTGGACCAGAGCGAGGATCTTTGGGTAAGAAACGTTTTCAAAAGTTAACTGAGTGAGTCGTAAACGCTGTCGGCAAATATTTTACAAAATCTGTTCATTGATTTGTTTACTAGGTGTTGTATTACGAGTAACAGTTCCTGCTGAGGGAATTTTCATAATTTCTTCATCGTTTTGATTTAAACCAGGTTACTAATAGTGATTAGCCTGAATATCTGATCTCCAAATGTTCCTCTACACATCTAGGTTATTGCATTGCATTTGGTCAGTACTCAGACTTTGATTGGATTAAGCCTCGACGGCAACTGTGGTTGTCAGGCCTTGGTCAACTGACCAAACAGTTATGGGCAGGTTTTAATCATTCCATATTCTCGCCAGGTTTTGTGTTGAAGCGGTGACTGCAAAATGCATGATTGGTCATGAGCTTCATGCAAGTTAGGGGTACCAAAGAAATCTATATTGTCCAACAATGTCCAGTGTTTTATGGTTTGACAACTACGTTAAGGCCTCGTTCGTGAATTTGCAAAATGATAGCTTTTGAAAGCCACAAATTTGTTAGTTTGCATTAAGTTCGACGCGACAATGAAGTGCTAGTTTACGTGAAAGATTTTGTGCGCTGTATTTAATTAGTGAATTACGTTCATTGTATACATTATATCACATGTAAATGTCAAACAGCGTTATTCCACGAGAAAGATCGTATATTTGTGTCGGCTTCACTTTTTTAACTACGTTTCATAGGATTGCTTTACCGGAAATAAAATACGGGGCTACAGCCGATGGAGAGTTTTGGATCCGACAAATCATGTTTTAGGATTTTTTTTAATTTTTAATTTGTATGTACTTCTAAAGCATACCCTACTATACGTTAATTGACGAAGAAAGTTTGACCACTGGTGTTTTCTGAGTCGAGAAAATTTGACTAGAAAAGCGGGCAGGAGTCAGAGCTTGTCAGGAGTCGGAAACGTCAAGAGACGTTTCACTCCGACGAAGGGCCTTCACTCGAAACGTCAGTTTTTCTGCATCTAAGTTCTGGTAGTTTCGCGACTCTTTTGATTTTCTAAAATAGGGTTTGTCTGTTTATGGCATTTCGCCTGGAAAACGACCGTTGAAATATAGTTTAACATTTGTTACAACTTGATCGCGTTGGTTGCATTCAAAAAGCTTACTACGTCAGACGATTTGACAGAATTTCTACGGTCTTATAAAATTATTAATGTGGCTTCTTATAATTTTAGTGTTTACAGGATGCAATTAGTAAGCTCTTAATTGATGAGTATTTCTATCTTTAAAATAATTGTAAGTTTGGTACAAAGTGTAAAGCGTGATACAATAATTGCATTGGATCATCTGCATATTTTTACGATTATCAAATTTAAGACACATTGTCTTGGGATTTCTTCGGTGAATTTTTCTGAAAATTGGCGTGGGGTTAGATATTCCACTTAAGAACAGAATATCAAAATATCAGTGTAGGTTGTCAAGGGAAATTCTTCGAAATAAACGTAGCGGATTGTCTTAAGGTATGTTTACACATTGAAGACTTAAGAGAAGCTAGAAGCTTGTTAAGTCGAGAAAACGTACCACAATGCTTCACAGGCTCAAATTTGTCTGCTTTTTATTAATTACCTTGCACCTAAACCAGAAATCGACCCGATTAATCGCAGTGTGTAAACTCGGCCATGAGAAAAATTTTTAAAATTAGGTATGTTGTTGAGCTTACTTTGTTTACTTTTAATTACCAAATTTAAAAGAAATTCCCCGAAGGAAACATCCAAAAATTTCACCTTTGTAGTGACGCAGACGGTGCTGTCGTGATAGAATAACGATTCAGCAAGATCGCTATCTACGCCTGCTGTATTTAGTTACAACTCCCTTTTAAAAATTATCCAAGGGAGTCTCTTTCAGCTAAGCAGATAAAACATTGCAACAAGAAAAGAAGCGATACATTTGCAGGTGGGCAGGCAAGCCGGGGTGGAATCAGATAGGCAGGCAGGCAGACTGACTGATAAAGTGACCATCTGCCATTTTACCAGGTTGGATCATCTGTGATAAGAAGTCACAAAATTGAAAGCGTTTCTGAAGACGCAGCCATAATACGATTAGACGTTCGACGCAAAGAGGAAAAGGAGAGAAACAACATGGGCAATATTCTTGCTAATGCTGAAGAACTACTGAGTGAGAGACTGAAGAGTATCGACGGCAGTCGTCCCGAGAGCGACGATAATGAAATTTTGGCGAGCAAGGGTACCTTCTGTCCATCCGGCAATTTGTCTATAAATGAGTCAAAGGAACCACTGGAGGTTAGTGATTATCCTGATGAAGATCGAGATGTCTCACACACAGAACACAATGAAGCAGGATTAGACTATGCTGAATTGGAAGAAGTAGAAGTTGTGGAAGAGAAATACGAGGATGAGGAGACGGAAGAGAAGGAACATACCGGACTAAGTACGGTTCAAGAAGTAGGTGATCAAGAGGGCCATAATAATCAGGAAATTTCGGTAGACGCTGAACTGCAAAGAGCTCGAGCCATGAAATTTAAGAAGAATCGACGACGGCGACGACGGAGTACTGGCAGTCACGAATCATCGTCGATCAGTGAGGAGGAAGGTGAACCTGGTCCGGGAAGAAAACACCGGGGGAAGCACTCGAGACGTTTACGGAAGTCGAGGTCGTTGTCCTTCGGAAGTAGCGCAGAGTCCCACGATGACGCTGAAAGTGGGAGCCAACTAAATGGCCAAAGAAGCGTGCGTTTTAATCTTATTCCTGAGGTACATGTTTTTAGTAACAAATCAGATAAGAAAAAGTGGAAGGAAATTCGGAAACAACA
Source organism: Nanipora kamurai (assembly GCA_036872915.1). Classification (NCBI taxonomy): domain Eukaryota; kingdom Metazoa; phylum Cnidaria; class Anthozoa; order Scleralcyonacea; family Helioporidae; genus Nanipora; species Nanipora kamurai. The sequence continues at coordinate 4,459 of JBAHVQ010219177.1, forward strand.
ACTGACGGTGGAACACGACGAACCTGGAACTACTCAAGATCATACGAGTAAAATTAAATCTTCCTTGAAAGATCGCTCCGATAGTCAGACCAATAATGATGCGTCGGACAGGAATTCTGCTGAAGGTAGCGCGGAAGATATTGGAAACTGCACTACCTCAGTCGTCGATGTTGGGCCGGCAAATGTTACTTCGCAACACATAGACACAGGTATCATTGCTGATGCTGGTGATGTCCGCGACAAGCCAAAATTAACTAACTCATTGATGTTTGACTTGGATGAGTAATAAGTCTCGCTCCTAAACGCACGCTTTTTATGAACCTCGGGGTCCGGTCTGTTCATAAAATTGTACCAACCCCTGATGACTGCATGATAGCAACAATGGTAAATAACACTTTATTTTTTTATCATACGTTGCCGTAAAACACTTCCAGCTTGTGTCAAATGTAAGTATAGGCCATTTGTTAAAGAAAGACGCAAAAAAAGAGTACAGAATCTCTTTATTTTTCATCATTATTTAGTAAGGAAGTCGTTGAAATGTTTTAAGCCTCTTAAGAAAAATAAAAAACCCAAGCAAAAGTGAAGGGAAAACACAGTGACGATCAGTCAAATGTATTTTGGCGGGAATTCTGCGACCTTGGTCCAATATTGCAAAATACCGAACGCTGCTACAGCCGATCTAATTTCAAGAATACCCAGAATTTCTCACTCCATGAATCATAAAACAAACCAACATATTCTTCTAGAGCTGTTGCTTTTATTGCATGTTCTTACAGACTGCAACAGTTCTGTCAAAAACATGTGTCGGTTGTCAGCACCGAAAAACCAACAAACTAAGCCCGCTGGTTTGCCAGCGCTGTACAAATTTCTTGTGATGACTTCAAAGTGTTTGTATATTTCAAAGAAATTGCCCATCAATGCCCACGGTAAGGTGCAGGCATCATACAGTATGTATATATCAGGTCTGATACACCGTGTTGTCATCATGTTGTCATCCGGGACTGCTCCAGTTATCTAGATGGACCTGGTATCCTACCTGATACAGAGCGCGCGTTTCTGTGTAAGTGTCATGCCCGTGTCATAGTCTCGTGGATCCTAGATCTGTTTGTTCGTGTTTTAATCGCACCAGTTAAAACTGGGCAAATCGAAAGTACCTAACACTTTAAAATGGTAAATGAGACTTCTGAGATATTTGACGTGTGTTTAAATTGAAATAATCCAGAGGCAAAGTTCATTTGTAACAAAAAACACTGCCGTGTCTGTTATTGCTTTTTATTTTTGCATAATTTTCCTCATTAGACGTTTTTCTAAGTTATTCGTAGGCCAGAAAAAAAGTCTTCTGTTTCTGGTCAGCGCACGTGGCAACCCTTTTTTTTAAGAAATACTTCCCGTTACCTCAAGATGAAGTACTTCCCTTCCATAACCGCTGAGCTATTTGCGGGTACGAATACACTCGTACACAACAACAATTTGTTACAGTATTTTGTATGTCAAATAGTTCCTAAATATGTTTCTATTAAAAGCCTGTAAATTTGGTCACAGCTGTTCTTAAACTGCATACAAAATCAGTACGTATGTGATGTTACATGTATGTACTTTCATATAGAAACCAGAAAGTACAAAAGAAAATTTAAAAAAATAAAAAGCCGCGTTCCGGCGTCAATTTTGGGGATACCACCTGCCCAGAAACAAAATACTTTTTTTAGCCTTAGTTTTAGTAATTTATGTCTTATATTAGAAAGTTTAGTATACGTTTGGGCTTTGATTCTTTACGAGTGATCCCGTAATTTACCAAGTCTGAGGGGAAGTAGTTCACAAATGGGGTCACCGTTCACGTCGTAAAGCGGTTTGAAGGTGAGACGGACTTTATTTACGAGCTGGGAATATGAATTAGCCCCTCTACGTTATAAAAGAAATTTAAAGAATTAATATCCTTAACATAGAATAACAGAAAGCGTAATATGTATGAATAAAAACCATGACCATAAAAGGAAAGTATGCGGAATAACCGGTTTTAACAGCTGTTAGGATCAAAATAACCCACTGTTCAAATTTCGTGAGATATTTCGTACTCGTTTATAGTATCATCTGTGGTCCGAGGGAGGAACTTACATGATTAATTCTCTGGAATAAGTTTTGTTCTGCAATTATTAACACGACAAATTTGATGAGAAGAGAGCTTGCTTTAAATTAAAATTGCTCCCTGGGTTACTAATTTTTATCGGCATTTGTTCCTTGAAATTTTTATTAAGTTCAGATTTCCTGACCTCCTTGGTACTCTTTGTTTAATTTTCTTGGAAATTGCTATTGGAGTACATATTGAACTGAAGCACTTCATATTAAAGTATTAGGTAAAGTTATTGAGACATATTGGTGCACCTAAAATAATGCATTTTATTACATAAGAAATAAGAAATTAGATATGCTGTTTCACTGTCACTATTTGCTTCGTATACTTAGTTTTAGACAAAAGCAAACATCCAAAATTTAATACTTTGGCTCGGCTGGTTGTCGTGACGCAATTAGACGAGATTGCAATCCACGCATGCGTTCGCCGCAGAGCAATATTTTATGAAAACTTTAGCTCAAAATATATGCAATTGCTGACAGATCTTTGCATAACTTTTGCTGCACATTTGACATATAAAAATCTTCAGGGTTGTACAATGTTTATCTCGACGTGATGAGACTTGACGAAGCAACCTCGCAACTCCGCCAGTTTGGACATTCCTACTCTATTGTCGTTGTAATCTATGAAGAATTTCTTCTGTGACAATCGTTTCTCTGCTTGTGACTGGCGCTTTTGTTTTGTTCAAAAAAAACAGCTTGTCTAGATGACGGAAACGAGTTGTTGGAGTTTAGTTCGGACGGTGCATTTAAACAGTTTTTTGTTTTACTTCGGCATTTATTGTTAGTTCAGATGAAACATGTTTGTTCGCAACTTCCGTCAGAGTTTTGCGGATACCAATAATAAAGATGTTTATCTCGTGACACACCCACAATTCATTGTTTCAATCCTTTATTCAACTCCTCAGTATTCAGGAGTGTGATAACCTTACAAAACAGTGTGATATGTAATATATCATACACGAGAAGGAGTGTTTCTTCCGGATATCCAAACACCGAGAAGTTTGTTGAAAACCGAGGCGATAGCTGAGGTTTTTACAAATTTCGTTGCATTTTGCAAACTTCGTTAGTATTTGAGGAGAAAATCGAGGTGAAAGTTGGCTTAATTTATTTGATTTCTTCCTCAGTTATCCAACAACGTCTCGGTAGTGATTTCCTTTGTGTTTAGCTCATGAATTGTTTATGAATTTGAGATCTACTTATCACATTGCTTTCTTTTGAAGACAGTGTGATAACCACTTATCGCATGCTAATGAGTGTATGTCTTAATTTCCACAACCAACGTTTTCTTTATGGTAAAGCAAAAAAGCAATCCATGTAATGTGTGGGTCATGAGATAGGCTGGTCAATCGATGTTCTCTCGTGTGATAAAGGATTTAACATCCCTCGGAAAGCATGAACGTCTACTCGGAACCTACGACTGCTCGTGGCAGTTAGGCTTCATTGGCGATGTTAAATCTTCATCACACTCGAGACCATTGATTAACCCTTACTTATGCTTAAATTTTCACGGTAAATTGATTGCTAAATCGATTGTTGGACTTGTAAGAAGGCTGCTGTAAGGAACAACTCGTAGAGATTTGACACTTCTCTGACGTTCCCTGACACGTGTCAAAACTGTTAAAGGGAAAGTCAACCCTGAAATCAATTCGAAATAATATTGAGTGTATATCGGGATTAGGACGCGAGCTGACACATTTTGTCGTCTTAACGAAGATGCCACTAGAGTTACGCGCTAAATATGAAAAGGACGACAAGGCGGCTACTTTCAATGAAGAGTGGTTTTTACGTGAAAAACTTCTCCAGTTAATGGTTTTAATGTAGATAAAAATATTAAACACAATAAGAAATTTAAAGGTAAAGAAAAGGAAAAAATGATTCTGGGTACGACTACATTGCAAAAACGAGAGAAAGACACATCCCCGATTGACACAAATGATGTTCTCATATATCATAAGAATCGTCGACAGTCAGGGAAAACTATCAAAAATAGAAATACTTTCAATTCTTTAAATTTTTACGATATGTGTCGGGGGCACATCACAAGGATTCCTGACGGTCGGGGATAGAGCTCGTCGCCGATTCTTATGATTCTTACGATTATGAGAACCTCTCTCCGAAGAGGCTGCTGTTCTGAACGCGTGGGCAATTTCAAAGGCGTGTTTTAAACGTTGGGAGGGAGAAATTAGAGGCATGCGGTGGATTACCGGAAAAGGGTAAGCGAGAAGAGAAGCCTCTGCCAGATAATGGGTGGTTCTAAGGTGTAATCTGCGGTTCTCTAGTAATGACGGAAAGCGACAACAGTTTGAACGAAGCGCGGTGTTTTATGCAGGATCTAAGTATTGAACGTTGGTACTCTAATTTGTAGCTAGATTGTTCGGCGATTCACAATTTTATATCTCAACGTTCTTGTCCTCCAGGGGGGTTGTTCAAAACCTGGGAGCTTATCAGGTGGATAAGCTTTTAACGAGTGAGCAGTGTATTCAAGTGCCGAACTGAACTTAAATTTTATTCATTGAACATGGAGATGTCCACTGGATAGTTCTATTCGGCAGATAAAATTTGAATTTGGTTTTTTCAGTATATGCATCGATAATGCCGTTCAGTAATTCAAACTTATCCTTGGCCACTGGATAAGCAATCTAGGCTTTGAACAATCGACCCCAGATGTGTTGTTTTGAATTGCTGATTTAGCTCGATATTTTGCACGAAGAAATTCACATTTCCGCCACTTTTGCAGCATTCGGAACAAATGAGTTTGGTATGTTCGTGGGCGTTTTGGAACGTCTGCTTAATTTGCAAAATATCTGCTGTTTGGTAACATGAGTTTGCGTCTCTCTGACATTTTGAGTCCGATCCAGTCCATCATGCACTTTGAGCGCCATATTTGTATAATCTGGCAGAGGCTTCTTTGTTTTCCCTTTCCCGCATCACTCACCGTGCGCCTCTTCTCCTGCTCCCGAGTTTTCAACTAAAACCCATTGAAAACAGAAGCCTAAGCCAGAAAAATAACGTTCAACTATTTTATTGTTTTCTTGTGACGGGCCAAGAATGCAGCGTTTGCGTCCACAAGCCCCCTTGGGATGACGGTTGCACGTGCTTCTGATCTAGTGCGATGCCTCTCACCAATGGAGTTAAGATGCGTCGATATGTGTTAACAATCGAATGGGCGACCACCTTGGGTGACTGGGCGACTCACCATCTTGGTGAGTGGAGTGCCTCGCTTCCGTAGTCTTTCTCCGGGTTCTTCGGTTTTCCGCTCCGTAAAAATTAAGACCTAGATGACACGACTTCAGCAGCTTTAGCTGCAGCTTCGTACTTATGGCGAATAAAATTCAATGAAGATTATTTGCTTGGCTATAAATATTTGTAACTCTAACTGACTCCGGCCTGGTATTTCTACCGCGACGATTAAATATACATATGCACATATGATGACAGTGAAAAATACTAGTAAAAGAAAGCATGCATCGACCTTTGGTAACTGATAATTGTATGTCAATATTACAAGCTTTAATGCAAATGACAAGTTCACAATTATCCAACACTGCCGAAGTCAACTGAAAAAGTTGTGTCAGGCGAGATTTGAACTCACACCTTCAAATTCGGTCCGCCGCTCTACCTGTTGAGCTATCGAGTCTACAGGGATTGGAGGCGAGTTGCAGTGTCGGATAATTGTCAATTTGTTGTTGCATATTACCCTAAGGATGATTCTCAAGTTTAATGCAAGTATACTGGAAATTATAATCCGTTATACCTCTGCATGACGGCTAAAATTTACATCAAGTCGTCTTTCTACAACTATTTTAAATACTCTGATCGATTATTAAACTTGGATAAATGATCCAGAAAAAACATCCTAGGCTAGGGAGAACATCTTAACTTCTTTAACCCTTTACCGGGCATAGTTGCCAAATGGCAAGATATTAATTTTACTCTGGCTAACGCCAGACGATTTTACTCATCAAGGGGAGACCTCCTGAAAACCTGCCCGGTAAAGGGTTAAGCGATTCAGCTAGCTTTTCTTATTCCCTGGCCTTGACTTTTACGTATCTGGTAAGCTCATTGAACACTTTTTGACTTTCATCCTCAGTACACCAGGCACTAATGAGATCATTAATCTCATGAGTTTCAAACTGATTCGTAGGGCATGCTAACATCTTCCATATCTTCGGCATTCTCTGTACTATCGAAACAATTTCTTCTGATCGGAGACGATTTGCTGGGTTTTTTTTCATCACATTCTATCAAAATCAAGCAATTATTCAACTGACCGTAATATTTACTCTTTCAGGGGCCCAGGCTTACGAATAAATCTCTTAAAAAATTTTACCGTCACGGGTGGAAAATTTCTGCCCGGTCTCCAAGCTGTGACATTTCAGCCCAAGCTGAATTCCTTCTACGTAACCAGCCACTTGACAAATACCACGGCCCACGCAGTGGCATGAACGTTAACACCTGGTCTTATAAAGCCTTGGTCAAACGGTCCATGATAGTCGATGAATAGTTTACGAATTCATTATCAACTTAAACTATCATCAACTATCGTCAGTGAACAACGAAAGGCTCGTTCTTCAAGCTTTATGAAAGCTCAGAAAAGTTGTGAGTTCCCCGACGGGAATCGAACCCGCGTCTCCCGATTGCCGGTACGGTTGTCTTACCACTAG
>JBAHVQ010219188.1:0-11251 GCA_036872915.1 Nanipora kamurai
GTCCTCCGTATTTTATGCTGGGCTCTTATATTTATCACAAGACTACGTTTCCCGCCTGGTCAATCTATTGCTGATAAAACAAATTAGTTAAAGTATTGTTTTAAAGGTGATTTGAGATCGGATTAGCAAACCTCCTGTCAAATCTCAAACGCAACGTCATTTGTTATCACTGGACACACATAACGAACCGGTCGTCTTGTATATTCAATTTTTAGCTTTGGAAAGATCAGAAGGGAATTGATAATTCTAGTGTTTTTGTTTGTGTTGGTGTAAAGTAAAATAGTTAACGAACTTTTCACATGCAGATTGCATTGAACAAAAGTAAACAATTCACACATTTGTTTTTCGAGATTTTATCCTTCAACAATCGCCGAAATATATGATAAAGTGGAAGTTTGAATTTGTTACTTCATGATAGCTAACAAGATTGACCAAAATAGATCCAGTTTCTACTCCGTGACATACGTCTTTCAAGGGGACGCTGATTTTACCGGACCATATAGTCTCTGCAGTGTCCCATTTATCCCTGTTTATCCGCACTTGAGCACATGAGCTGCGTTCCAATCAGCGGAGTTGGAGTGGATTTCGACTGGATTTGGACCGAGATTTCCCTGGTGTGAATAGAAAAAGACTGGATTCGGACAGGATTTCGACTAGACTTGTACTGGAGTCCACTAGCATAAGGTGGTCTGAGAAAGGACTGAAGTTGGATTTGCCCGTACAAAACTTTCATATACCATTTCACATATGAATCAGTTTTCCACAGGTATACGTTCCAATTTCACATATGAAATTAATTTTCATATGTGAAATAAAAATTTTACATGTGAAATACAGTAAGAAAGTTCATATATGAAATTATGAATCATATGTGAATCAGGTGTTTCACATATGAAAATGTTCCAATTCCACATGCTTTTACATGTGAAATTTTTGTAAGGGCAATCAAGTGCGAAGGAACTTGCACTGGATTTGGATACGAAAAAACTAATTAATTTGTTTTAAGTAAACTCCATATCATTCTTTCTTTCTCTTGACATAACACTTTTACTGGAAGTGTAAACCTAGTCCAAACCGGTAATGTAAACACACTAGTTCAGCTAATTTCAATCCAAATCCAGTCCAAATCCAATCTGAATATGCCAATGTGAATTCCCCTTTAAATTCTAGAATTCTTATAATACCTTATATAACCTCAAAAAAATTAGTTTGCTTTCGTGTGAGAGCTTTTTCTCTGCAGAATCGCACACTAGTTGGATTGTCTAAAAATCTCAAATATAATCGGCCACTCAAGGGTTATGAATATTTGTATATCTTTCCAGAAATAAGATACTTGGAGTCATTTTAGATGTTAGTATATGCTTTGTTTTTCCTCATCTTTAGACATTGACGAATGTGAGCAGTCGTCATCACTCTGTCATTCAAACGCAACTTGTACTAATGCCGTTGGGTCTTATCAATGTGTCTGCAAAGACGGATTTGAAGGAGACGGAGTTATCTGTACAGGTAAAAAAAACCTTTAATATCATTATTATATTTTAAGCAAAATAAAGTCTGAACAATTAAATAAATACATCGACATTTAAATTGATATTTTCGGACGAGTAGACCGCAATAGTAAGATTTCTTCGTATACTTCGAGATATTTTAAGCCTATATGTCTATTCATAATTCTCTTGACTTTTTTCTTTCATTTAATTTACAGATGTAAACGAATGTGCATCCTTAATTTACCCTTGCCATGCAAATGCATCTTGCAACAATACTATTGGTAGCTTTTACTGCACATGTAAACCAGGTCTGACAGGAGATCCCATCAGCAGCTGTACAGGTATACGCTTCGTGCGAAGTTGTGATGCAACCTTTTACGGTCGGAACCCAGCTTTTATTTTTTATTTTGGCTAACGCTAAACAATTTTACTCGTCAAGGAGAGACCCCTCAAACTGTAAAGAGTTGATAACCTACCAATAAACTCTTTTCAATCGGTACCTTTCATTGGCGCTGCCACCATTATCAGTACTGTATGCGTAACCATGGTTTGGACAACGGGCTTCGTAGCTCAAATGGCAAAGAAGCGCACTAGAGTCGCAGAGTCGCGGATTTGATTCCCAGGCAGAGGCCTTAGAGTACTATTTTTCTCAACTGGTGAAGACTCAATCTTAAAGTATATCATTCTGACACTCGAAAACGTCTTTCGCCATATATATTTTACAACTTTACGACACCAACTGCCGGATTTTTTTTTACTGTGGCTAATGTCAGTTGATTTTACTCGTCAAGGGAAGTTCCCTTGGATGGGAAAGAGTTAAGTTGATAGTGAATCTAATTGTAAATTACTATCTTATTATAGATATTAATGAATGTGAGCAATCACTCAATCCTTGTCATGACAACGCAAGTTGCAGCAATACCTTTAGCTCCTATCAATGTTCATGCAAAAGTGGATTTACTGGAGACGGTCACAGCTGTACAGGTACGAGGATTTGCGTTAGATAACTAATAACATTAAAAAATATATTAAAAATTGTAATTAAAAGGCTAAAAGGTTCGAAAAATAATTAAAACACGAAACGTTTTCGCCGAAAGAACATCTTCAGCATGTTTGCGTGCAAAAACGCGGAAAATGTCCTTTCGACGAAGGCGTTTCGTTTTGTTAAAAATATTTTTACATAACCTTTTAGCATTTTTGGATGTAAAGCAAGTATGAAGCAAATATTATGAGAGAAAAAAATACAAATGACAGTTACATTAAATTTTAATCATTTATGTCGACGAATCCTGAGTTTTCCGTTTCCATATAAATAAAATTTCTCCCACTTTCATCAGGAGGATATATTGTGCATGTAATTCTCAAAATTATCTGATGTTGACATCATTTAGATATTGATGAATGTAGTCAATTACCTGACCTTTGTCATGTCAACGCAAGTTGCGATAACATCATAAGCTCCTATAGTTGCTCGTGTAAGAACGGCTTCACAGGAGATGGTACCAGCTGTTCAGGTAATTGAAAGATTTGACTTAATTGAAATTTAGTTTCTAGTCTTACAGTGACTCGATAGCACAGTTTCTTAAAAAAAGAAAGAGCAGGAACTTTACTTTCAGAAGTATGAGTATTATGTTCTGGTCCGAATGAAAGAACCTACCTAACGAAAGAAAGACATTTTTGGCATCAAATAATATACCGTATATCCTTTATATAATCGCTCCTTTGTTGGCCAAAAATAGGAGATAATCGCTCCTCAATAGCGTGTTCAAGAACGCGAACCTGGTAGAGGATGGTTGGACGTATAATAAATATGTGACGTTAAGTTTACATTTGGAATCATTCGTTTTTTGATTTTAGATGAGTAACGGTTTTGATAAGTAAAGTGTTTTTTTTTATTATCCGTTTCCATCTGGAAAATTGATAAGTAAAATCCGTAGTCCATGAAATGTTAAAAGTTTGTTCGAAGCAAATTTAAAAAAAAAATTAGCAATGTTTAATATTTTTGAAAGTCATAAAACATGATTTGTTCGAATTATAGATGGTTTTTTATCAAAATCTGTGTATTGATTGTCCATGCGTTCAGAAAAAAAATCTTAATAAAAAAAATGGGAATCGCTGTGCTTTTTTATGAGTTGTTGCCTGATAACAGATGATTAGGAGCCGTTTTCAAGCGTTATTGTTGTCATAGCAAATTGCGGACCACTTTTATTGGTAAAAAAATTTGATACTCGAAAACGTCTTTCGTCTTACTCCATCATGTTTCACTCTCTTCAAAAATACTTATTTATTAATTTTTCTGAGGTCAAATCTGCATTCTTTTATTCACCAATTTCTTTATAGGTCGACTTAACTTGTATTTATATACTGAAAAAGGCACTGTACCGAACTATTTTAATACTAAATGAATGTTGCTTCGGATATTCAACTCGTGGTCTACCAATTCTCGTAGCCGTTAACATTCTCTCTCGATGTTAAATCTTGCATTACGCTCGTGACAAGTTACCAGCCCATTTTCCGCAGGCGTGTGTGTAGTTATGTTGATGAATACGGTTCTAGGCAGATTTTTATCAACTGTTTGGTCGTTTTTATTAGATATAAACGAATGTACTAATTCGCCTTATCCTTGCCATGCAAATGCCAGTTGTACAAATGATATCGGTTCATACCAATGTGCATGTGAAGATGGATTTTCTGGTGATGGTGTCAGATGCTCAGGTATGCGTCTATAAAAATAATTCAAATGTTGAGTAGAACTAAATAGTGAATAGGAATGTATCGTTTTGGTGAAAATTAGAAATACAATTAACGATGACTGACTTCATTATACCTGTGAATTAATGTTTAATTTGCGGTCGCGCTTAAAATTATTGTAATGTATGATATCTAATGTGTGATTGTAAACTTTCACTGGTGGAAGTTAAGTGGGACCTAACTTTACTCATCTTAATCTTTTGATTAGACATTAACGAGTGTGGCCAATTGCCGTATCCTTGTCATGCCAATGCTAGTTGCAACAATACCGTGGGTTCTTACGGTTGTACATGTAAAAGTGGGTTTTCTGGAAATGACACCAATTGTGCAGGTATGTTTAAAGTGCATGAAATAAATAAGGTTTGTATACTTTTAATCTGAGCGTGTGAATACAGGCAATCTCTTGTTAACCAACCAAATTGTAGGATTTCCATATTACGACCTCAAAGCACCACAACCGTATAATAAGGGTACGTAAGTCATTTAAATCACCATTTAACTTACAGTTTGTTTTGTGTCGTTCATTATCCAAATTTTAGACATCAATGAATGCGAAAAGTCACCTAGTCCTTGTCATATAAACGCGAGTTGCTTCAACTTTGATGGGTCGTACAAGTGCAGTTGTAAAAATGGATTTGAGGGAGATGGAATTAACTGCACAGGTAATAACCATGACATTAATTCCCTTGGGGCCTCTACCGGGTCCTCTCCTTTTCCGTTAACTAATCGACTTTTAAAATAGGAATTATGATTAGTGGAGATGGACTTGAGTCATTCGACTGAGGCATATTAGTTGTTAATGAGACCCACAAGAACATAAGAAATTCTGCTAGATATGGTATTAAAATGCATTTAGCACAATTTGTGGTATAAACCACGTAAATTCGTTATCAGATAAGCTTTCGACCAGAGACTTGGAAACGTCATTTGATGCTTTCAGTCTGATAATGTACCAACATTATTGGTTCTTATAAGTGTGAGTCTAAGTATTGTTTTACTGAAGACCACCAAAGTTATTTAGTTAAACGATTTCATTTGATCTGTTCGTCGCTCGATCAGTCAATCGATCCGTCAGGCATTCATTTATCCATTATTTCGTAAAACTAATCTGAACCAGTTTAATACTCAACTTTTACTTCCTTATTTAACCCTCTTTTATTGAATTTTAAATCCAGTCTTATTAATTTTCAGACATTAATGAATGCGATCAATCACCAAAACCATGCTCTTCAAACGCTACTTGTACAAATGCTGTTGGTTCGTACCACTGCCTGTGCAAGATTGGGTTTACTGGAGATGAATCCAGCTGTATAGGTATCTAAGTGATTAGTGATAGCATGCATTTCTTATTACCATAAGCCCAATTATCGCAATTATTCTATTAAAAGGTCCTCCATGTATATGAACTTTCGTATTTTAACCTTCTTCTTCGTAGACATGGATGAGTGTGCACAATTAGCCAATGCTTGCCATGCCAATGCAGCTTGCAACAACACCATAGGTTCGTATCAGTGCACGTGCGAAACCGGATTCTCAGGAAATGGAACAACCTGCGCAGGTAGCTGTTGAATATAATAGCTCTTTTACACTAGAACAAGGTATCACGTTCTGGAAATTTTTCTCCTATTTTATCCGAACATTGAAATTTATTTCTTCTGTTGTTTGATTATCTTGGTTGATATTCGTTTCTGATTCTTAGACGTAAATGAATGTAGACAATCACCGCATCCTTGTCACATCAATGCAAACTGCAGCAATGAAATTGGATCTTACCTGTGTATCTGTCAGGATGGATTTACTGGTGATGGAATATCTTGCCCAGGTCATTGTATAAATCATATATATATATATATATATATATCAAATCAAACAACTTTGTAAAAATCTATTTATTTTCCGACTCCGACGTTTCGTTTTATTTTCCAAAACGTCAGAAAATAGAAAGATTTTTGCAAAGTTGTTTGATTTGATATAAATACCGTTTAAGTTTGTGGTTGGAGGAAGGCTGATGATTAATTTATTTTGAGATATATATACGCATACATATACACATATACACATATACACATGTACACATATACACATATACACATCCACACATGTACACATATACACATGTACAGATATACACATATAAACATATACACATATAAACATATACACATATACACGTATACACGTATACACGTATACACATATACACGTATACACATATACACGTATACACATGTACACATATACACATGTACACATATACACATATACACATATACACATATACACATGTACACATATACACATGTACACATATACACATATACACATATACACATGTACACATGTACACATGTACACATGTACACATATACACATGTACACATGTACACATATACACATGTACACATATACACATGTACACATATACACATGTACACATGTACACATATACACATGTACACATTTACACATGAACACATATACACATGTACACATGTACACATATACACATGTACACATATACACATGTACACATATACATATGTACACATATACACATGTACACATATACACATATACACATATACACATATACACATGTACACATGCACACATATACACAGGTACGTATATACATATATATCAATATATGTATAAGAATGCACCTTTGTGTGCATGCATATGCATGTGTTGTGTAAGTGTGTGGAAATGGATCTTGATCTGAATATCTATATCGATGAAGGATTGCCTCAAATGTTAGCAGGTTTTGGAATTTTTGCCACTTGTTTCTAAATTTTAGATATTAACGAATGTGAACAATCGCCAAATCTTTGTCATGCCAACGCAACGTGCAGTAATTTCATTGGTTCATACGAATGCGCATGTCGAAACGGATTTACAGGAGATGGGAGCAGTTGCACAGGTAGGAAGCTATCTCGAAGGCCATCAGCATTTAACAAAAAAATCACCGATGCAAACATAGACCAGGTGACAGTCTCCGGCACGGAATGCTATATTATCGCTATTATTGCTACACAATAGTACCTTAGTAGCTTAGTAGCTATACAATAGTAGCTTAGTGACCGCAGCCTCAGTTCCCACATCCTAGCTTTCATCATCTCACGGCGCTCAGTTTGCTTCCTACACATACGTCCGCTACATCGCTCAGCATCTTTATTTGTAGTGTTATTTTGGCTTTTTTGGGTTTATAAGAAAAGGTTTATAAGAGTGTTTAAGAGTGTAGAAAAGATTTATAAGAGTGTGTGGAGGCTTTATAAAAGCTTTAATATATAAAAATATTAAAAAATATACATTACAATACCCTGATGAATCACTTTAGCCAATCCTGTTTCTACTTCGCGGATTTTCACCAATCGCGGGGGGTTCTGGAACGTAACACCCGCGATAGTCGAGGGGTTACTGTAATTGTAATAACCGACAGTACTCGTATTATTACGATTCATGTTATTATTATTATTACTATCATTACAAAAGTAGCCAATAAAAATTACTTTTAGATGTTTGTTCACTCTTCTAAAATATCCTCGAATTTTTTGGTTTATTCGATTTGAAGAAAACTCTCTTTATATTTTTTAGACATAAACGAATGTGAACAATCACCTGTCCCCTGTCATACGAATGCATCTTGCTTCAACTCTGCGGGGTCTTACCAGTGCTTGTGCGAAAATGGATTTACAGGGAATGGGATTGACTGTTCAGGTAATTGATAAGTAATGTTTGAATCCCATTACTTCAGGAAAATGATATTTTCATTGGAATTGTTCTTAATCATATTGTTATAAGAAATCAATTAAAAGGTTGTATCGATGTTATGGTTATTTTGAATCCACTTCTCTCTTAATAAATTGCCCTGAATTATAAAACAAAACATAAACCAAAAATAAACATCTTTTAAAACTTAAGATATGGGTTAAAAAAGACAGAAAGTTGACATGGTTATATTTCGACCGTATTTCAAAGTCATTATTAGATCAAGTGATGTGATGATGACTTTGAAATAAGGTAGAATAGCCATGTCAACTTTCTGTCTTGTTTTTTATCCATATGTTGGGTTTTACTAGATGTTTGTTTTTGGTTTATGTTTTGTATTATATTTCTTTAAACTGTCGGATGGTTATGGAAATTGCCCTGAGTTTTAAAAAAAGAAAAATGAATGAAAAAAACATTTAGTAGGATTAGCATTTTTAACGTATTATCTATTCATTTATTTTTAGACCTAAACGAATGTCAGTATTCCCCCAGTTCTTGCCACATTAATGCCACCTGCAGCAACACACAAGGTTCTTTTCAATGCTCGTGCAAAAATGGATTCACTGGTAATGGTGAAGCTTGTTCAGGTAAATCAAATCCTATAACTCTAGACGTTTTCCTTTGGCCTATTGACCCTTTCCTGTCCATGGACTTTTCCCTTGACGAGTAAAATCGTTTGGCGTTAGCCAGAGTAAAATGCTCTGGCGTTAGCTAGAGTAAAATACTAATGTCTCCATAGGTCACTGAGAACCTATACGGACAGGAAGGAATTAGAAGCGCTTAAACATATAAAACCACTTATTTCACCTTTTCACTACTTAAATGTTACATATTTCTGAAAGAATTTCCACACGAAACCTAGTTTTTTCGGTAATGACATGGAAATTTTCACGTTGAAAATTGAGCTCATCATTATCATCAATATTCTTCCCTAAGGCACGTTCTTTCATGAATTTGTCAATTGCCGTCCCTTTCAAATCTTGAGCCATTCTCTTCAGTTCCTCGCAACTTCTTCCTTCCCTGAGATTGTTGATGTCTGTTTGGGCATTTTTGAATATTCCACGGCTTTGTACAACGGCTAGCTTCAAATTTCATTTTTGTAGCAGATAATAGCTGATGTTATTACAATTAAATTAACTTTCAAATCTAAAATGTTCACAAACATTGGAGCCCACCCAAACTAACTGTATTTGTGCTCATTCGATGAGCGGATAAATTGTGATATGATGCATTCACTTGTAGATATAAACGAATGCGAGCAATCAAATAATATTTGCCACACTAATGCAACATGCAGTAATACCATTGGATCTTACGACTGTACCTGCAACGATGAATTTACAGGCGATGGAAAAAATTGTGAAGGTAGATAAATGATTTTTAGTATTACTTGAGTTTTTCAATTTTCTTTTTCACTTTGTGCCAGTTGAGGATTTTTTAATACTTGTTTTCCAGTTTTTCTTTTGTGCCTTGGTAATCCCTGTGGATTAAATGCGGAATGTAACAATATCACGGGGACACCGAATTGTACGTGTAATGAGGGATTTAACTGGAATGGAACCTTTTGCCAAGGTTTGTTTTACAGCTGTAATACCGACATCAACGTATAAACATTAAATAGCTTGATATTAATTCTCATACAGTATTCAAAAAGGGAGTCAAATTCGAAGTATCTAAATGTACAATTTAGTAAGGTATGCATTGGTATTATATATAAGGTTCTATATCTTGTTCGTAACCAAATATAATAAGACAGATGCTAGGCAAATTTTCATCTGCACATGTTCAATTTTAGACACCAACGAATGTAGCCAATTGACTGATGTTTGTCACGTGAATGCAAGTTGCAGCAATACTATTGGTTCTTTCCAGTGCACGTGTGACGATGGCTTTACCGGTGATGGTAAAAGTTGTACAGGTGAGAACCTAATTAACTCTTCTCTGCATTAACTCATTGGAAACAGATTCAGTGACCAATGGCTGGTAAAAACTTTTCTATTCCACTCTGACTAACGCCAGACGATTTTACTTGTCAAAGGAAAAAGTCTCTGTCACCAGGGGATTAACGATTACAGAAAAGGGTTTAGTGTTTTCCTCTGTATTGGGTTAAAGCCATTTTTCGAAGGCAGTATGGCCAAGTAATTTATCAAGTATCAAAAGTATCAGATTTTAGTTCCTCTCTTTCAATCTCCTTACAGATATAAACGAGTGTGGACAGCCACACATCTCTTGTCATGCAAATGCAACATGCACCAACACCGCAGGTTCTTATATGTGTGCGTGTACGGATGGTTTTACGGGAGATGGTCAAACTTGTTCAGGTAAACGTTTATCCATTATTTCTTAAAACTGATCACAATAAGTTGACTAACAATTATTTCTTTATTTAATATTCCATATATAGTTTTTATGTGGTACACGTCTTTAAATTTTACCTCTGTGTTTGTCATAGGCGTACGGGAGCTTCTATGTCTGGGGGGCGGAAACCTATTTGCCCAAAAACTTTCAAATTTTTCTCAAATATTTTACGTTTTAAACAACCGTTTTAGTCATATTGCAGTTTGCATTTTCAACTGCTGACATTAGCATGTGAACTGGAAAGATCGAGTTTAATCCAGTTTTACGTTTTAGGTATACACCGTATACTTCTGGTTTTAGTGTTTTTAATCAAAAACGTTTTAGACGTTTTGCCAACCTTTGCCCAACATATTGGTCGTCCTTTTTTCACGAAATGTGAAAAAAGAAGAAAATATTAACCGTCGAAAAATTGCAGCAACAAAAAAACTAACTAAAAATTAAGGGTATCGACCTAAAATTTTTAGGGTAGGTGCCACAAACATTTGAGTCACTAGAAAAAGGACACAGTGTATTTTAGTTAGCCTGTAAATTACACTCTTTGTTTAATGCATAGTGTCTGATATATTGAACACTTTAAAAAAAGTAAAACGAGACAGAACAATGGGAGATCAACGAAAGAACAAAAGATAAAAGGTTTTAAGTGTTCAACCGTTAAAGGGCTAAAAAAAGTAGCTGTCTCGTCCCTTTCGGCGGCCAAATATGTCTATGATTCGATCGATGTCATTGTCCATCACAATGTTGGTGTATGCCCTCTCAATGTTAACAAGTACGATATTAATAATGATGTAGTTACTACTCCAAGTGACAAACCATACCGGACAAGTAGAGAAAACTCTACTTAGCCCGGCAGGGATTCGAACCCGCGACCTTCGGTTTACTAGTCC
>JBAHVQ010219219.1:0-11245 GCA_036872915.1 Nanipora kamurai
TTGCTAGTAGGATTAGATTTCAAAACAGAATACGTATTTCTGTCGTTAAGCAGATCTAAGGCCTTCTCACGATATTGTTGTTTGTCCATAACTACAACGCAGTTGCCTTTGTCAACTGCGGGAATTGCAGTTTGATACTGTTAAAGGCTTGTGATCTACCCTGCTGTTCAAACTGTAGTAAGCCAAACTGAGTTTCTCGGAGTCACTGCCTCACCACAGTTTGAACTGCAAGATAAATCGAAGGTCTTTACCAGTATCAGACTGCAATTTTCGAAGTGAAATAAACAAATAACAACACCTATAGACCAACTGTATAAATACTACAAGACATCAGTATACACGCATAGCCCCAACTTCACTCTTTTGAATTCTCTTAAAAAGACACAAAAGCTCAACATAATGGGTTAACCTGAATCGAATTCCAAAGAACGAAGTCAAGACTATGCGTGTGTAATGATCCATTGTGGTATTTATACAATTGGTCTATTGATAGGACTAAAACAAAACTGAGAAAAGGACTGCAAAAAGGCATAAGTAACAGGTTCTGCATTTTGCTCATAATAATTTTGTGGTTCCTATATAAGTCGTTGACACTTGACAAAAAGTTCATTGAAAGAGCAATTTGGACGTCATACCACATGTCAAACATGACCGGTGACCACCGTTTTTCACTTGGACGGAACAAAATCTTTCCAAGACCTTTGAGTGATTTCGGTTTCTTCATCATCGAACTCTTGAACCTTGATCTCCTTTTCTGGTTTCAATCGATTAAGTCTTTCTCGTTTTTCCTCCTCGGTCAAATCATTTGGGTCCACAGGCAAACGAATCAGTTCATGGGGTTCGTGGTACCGAATGGTAAAAGTCGAACCATCAGGCTGTTGTAAGCGGACTTTGTACATGCGAGGATAAACACTCTTCTTTAGTCTAGTGATCGAAGTTGAGTTGCTAGAACAGGCAAGAAAATTCACGATAAAAGTCCACGCACAAAAAATTAACGTTAACGAAAGAAATCCGAGCAGTAAACAGGAATTTTTAGAGTCCAAATTCTCCTCCGCGGAAGCTTCCGTGGGGAGCCGTTGAGAATCACGCAATGCTTGTAACAGGAAGTAAAGAAATCCAAAGAAAAATTGAAGAAAACTTCTGGTATTTTTGGTCGATATCCGACTCAAAATGTCAATATTTATACCGTCGGATGCAATTGTCAAATATCTGAACCATCCGGCACTCCGTCTATTCCATGTTGAACAAAATGTAAATCTGGTTAAGATTTTCAGCGCTTTCACACCGTTTGGTGTATTTTGTTCATTATCATCAGTCGTAAAAATTTCAGGTAGTAATCGGAGGGGTTCAGATACCGCCACTTTATATTGACTAATGGTGTCCCTTCTTTCAGGATAACTTGCGCATATTGTAAGGTTTTATGAAGTTCTGCATATTGCAACCTTTTATTTTAATCACAATCATTTAAGCAATTTGTTGTTTTACTAATTTTCTGATCAAAAACTTAAGATCAATGATCGGAAAAAATTAAAACACAACTTGGTAAAACATGGTGAAAATAGAATCCTTAATTACAAACTATGGTAATATAGTTAGCTTGAGCTATTCGTGTATTTAAAGTAAATTCGTGGAATGAAACATCGGGTTGGTGTGCCATGTCTTACATTGCAGCTTGTAAGATATTAATAATGCAAAAGAGTTCTTGCCCTGAGTATATTTGTTTAGTAAATGGTTATCATACTGTTTCACTCCTTCTTCGAGACATTTTTTCATCTCTCACCAACACTTCCTTGCCTTAAGGTTTGCAAGGAAGGCAGATAGGTCTTACTACACTGTACTTGCACTAGGGATCTTGCATGTGTAAAGCAAACAATCACTTATTGTTGTAGATCTTGCTGTTCTCCTTCATCTCTGGTTATAGCTTGATATATAAACAGCTTGTAATGCAATTAGCGCTGTAAATGCATTCCTGTTTCCGTCAATTGGAACCAAATTAAGTGCTTAAAGAACTCCATAGATGACCAAATTTATCAACTGCAGGGAGGGGATTGGACACTGATAGTTAAATTTCCACCGACATTTCTACCTCTGCCGAACAGGCTTTTACAGATGTAGAGTACAACCTTGTTAAATCACTGTAAATGTCACCTTATACTGCTGTGGTGGAGTTCAACAAGCTTCATTTTCAGTACATTCTGGCTACATTTCAACAGAACGCAGAAACCTTTTCGGCGTGCTTCGGGGTCAAAACTCCAGCTAAAAACTTACTGTATAAAGTTGCTCGTCCGTCACTTGCTCGGAATGACTGCCTGAAATAGCAAAGGGCTTGAAATAGCAAAGGGCGTGAATGACGTCACTGTTTTTGATTTCACAATGTTTGTGTGAGTTTTCTCATCAATTCTAAGTTCCAAACAACAGACAAAGGGTCATTTGGGAATTCTTCGCAGTCAAATTCAGTTTGTTTGTCTGAGTTTCAGATCTAAAAATAGTGTTACCGTGCTTCGTTATAGATTAAATCGGAATTTAAACAAAGCTGAGATTGCAATTTTTTTTTCAATTTTGAAAATATCACGCTCGGTGAGCTCGTAAGACAACAAAATTAAATTAATCTATCTTCCGCGGACTTGTGGACTTGTTCGAGTGTAGACTGGTAGGTTGATTGTCCATGAGTTCGATGAGACCACAATCAACAGTCTGTGCTTGCTAGGTATCTTATGTAAAATGTTATTAACGTTCACCTTTGGACGACGAGACAATCCCAAGGGTTCAGATCAAAAAGATTTTAACTATTGAAGAAGAGCTACTACCACTAACGATACCTCTTGCGTGCGATATATTTTAGCATCATCTATAGTTTTATCCCTATAACCTTAACCGCACTCCTTATCCCAACCTAGCCCTAATTTCACCAGTTTGTCTTTACTGTGAAGTACGATATCATCATCAACGTGACGTCATTATTTGGACCCCCCGCTTTTCCAACGCTGGCGACGCCACCAACGTTAAACTAATTTTGAGTCACTAGATACGATTAATCAGACTGGCACTTCGGACCACGACCCACACTAAGATTGACACTGCTATCGAAATAAAGAGTACGATACCTCCTTAAGCCAGAACTGTGGATGCGAGGGGACTAAAAAGAACGGACATGGTAGAAAACACTTTTAGATACACAAGAGAAGCTTTAACTACTGGTAAGATTACAGGACACTGTATTGAGCGATATAAAATATTCAGATGAATAACACCATATAATCAAGTACAATACAATATACATGTAATACGCTCCAAAATACATTCATAATTTATGGTGAAAACACAATGGAAAATCATAATGGTATTCCATCGATATAAATTTTATATTAATTCCACTGGTGTTGCTCGTTTATTTGTTGCGGCTCAGAAAATATTAACAGTTAAACTTTCTTCGTTAATTAGGTATTAAGG
Source organism: Nanipora kamurai (assembly GCA_036872915.1). Taxonomy (NCBI): domain Eukaryota; kingdom Metazoa; phylum Cnidaria; class Anthozoa; order Scleralcyonacea; family Helioporidae; genus Nanipora; species Nanipora kamurai. Next base: position 3,451 of record JBAHVQ010219219.1, read on the forward strand.
TTTTTGCTTTAAAAGTCGTTCAAAAAACTCGTAAAATGTGCTTTCTCGGACATAAAAAAAAAGGCAATAGACCAGGTTCACGATACCAAGTTCTACATGCAATGTGGGTAGCTCTAATCTCCACGGGAGTCAAATTTGTGTTAGTTGGCGAAGATTAAAATTTCAAATTATGCACCGAACTGGCCGTTTCCTCTCTGGGAAGTCTGGAACTACCCGTGATGCATAGCAAACTCAGCAATGTGAATAAGGTCTATAATAATACAAATCTTTATACAGACGGTCTATATCACCAGAAGTGCTTTGCAGTAGAGCTCTGCGTATAAACTACAATTAGTAAAAATACAATAAAGCTATAGTATTAAAATAATTTAAATCTTTGATAAACTGCTTTCTTAACTCTTTCACAGCCACAGTCGATCACAGTCGACCTTTTCAAAGTTAAACAATTGACGTGTCAACGTTCCGTAGTCATTTGACAGCATTACTCAGATTGCTTTTTTAAATAAGCATAAAGTTTCCCGACGCTCGACGTTTGTTCACATAACTCACACACCTGAAACGTAAACAAGCACGGAAAAAAGCTATCGCTCTACACGGTAGGATGCAATTGAAAGCGAAGATTTGCTGCAAAACTGGGCGCGACGGCTTCTCTTGTGACGAACAAAAATTTAGACGTACTGTAATTTCAAAAATCTGGACTAAAAATGACATCTCGCTTCTTTTAATTTTGATTCAGATTGAGAGCATATGGAAAAGTTGATCGCATTTTAATTCATTATTATTAATCACCTTTAATTCATTACTGTTAATCACCTTTTTTGTACGCCTTGATCTCGTGGGCACTTATCTCTCATGGTAAAAATTTCTACATTGTTATATGCCGTTGTAGTAGACCGTTGGTGAGTCTTTTTAACTCTCTGCTGCCGACATAGTATATTCGAATAATCTGTATAATTGTAAAAGTTCGTGCTCCATCATTAGTTGTTCCCTTTTTTTATTACACCTTTTGCCCTCCATTAAAGTGAAAGCGGTGTTCATTAGAGCGATTGTCACCTTCAATAGTGCCTTTCAAACTTTAGCAACACCAATCAAATTATAATTGCGCTAAAAGTAAATTCATTTACAACTAGTAATTAAATTTTCCGTTAACTTGAAGTTCAATAACGTCAATGTAAAAAACATTAACATTTATGGTATTTCATTAGCGTCAATCAAAATTCAATAAGAAAAATGGAGAAATCAACAAAATAAAGTGAAAAGTCAATTAGCGATAATATGTGGGTAAATGTTGTACATACATTCACACAAGGTAGCACTTAACCCTTCAACGCATGAAACTTTTTTCTTTAGTTCTTTGTTCTCTCTGTTTTCACATGTGTGCGGCTACACTGAAAGTTACAATGACTGAACCAAGAAGGAGAGAGAGAATATCGCAGGAAGATAAGGTAAGGTTCATAAGAGCTCTTAAACCTCCCTTCCTTGGATATTATCCATGCATGTGGCAGTTGAGCGATTGAACTCGCAAGTATCCGTCACTCTAAGATATGGTCTTGTTCTGGCTCTTCAAAAACACTATTAACGTTACCCTGTTATCCTGCGAATTCCCTGTATCCTTCTTTGTTCAGTCATCGTAACGTTTACTTCAGCCGCACACATCTGAAAACAACGTTTCAAGTGCTATATCTTGTGCAACAATTTCCTGTAGACATTGCCAGTCTTGGTAATTGTTATTACCAGTGTTCTGTTGTCATTACCAGTATATCAATATATACGCGTTATCGCTAATTGACTTTTTATTTTATTTGTTGGTTTTCCCATTGTTCTTATTGAATTTTGATTGACGCTAACGAAATACCAGAAATGTTAATGTTTTTTACATTGATGTCATTGAATTTCACGTTAACGGAATGTTTAATTACTAGTTGTAAGTGAATTTACTTTTAACGCAATTATAATTTGATTGGCGTCGTTGAAATTTGAAAGGCACTATTGAAGATGACAATCGCTCTAATGAACACCACTTTCGCTTTAATGAAGGGCAAAAGGTGTAGTTGCTGATAAAGAACATAACGAAACAGCATTCTTTGACGAAACGTTTGATACTGTAGATTAAAATATTTAATGAGGTACATGTAGATACTAAAGTGCCGTCGAAACACCATCTGAGTTCTATAAAATTAATTTATAATCAATTTATGCGTGACTCAGACGGATCTTATACGGGCACATGACGTACACAAGAGCGAGTAAACGAAGGCGCGGCGACACATCGAGAAATTAACTGAGACACAGCCACGGAACTAAGGCTTACATGGAGTATAGAGTCAAGTTTATAAATTAGTAAACTTTCTCTGGCAACAAGTCCAAGAAGCAGAGAAACAGAAATACAGAATGAGGAAATCGTTTAAAGTAGCGGTAAGGCCAGCTTATGAGAGATGAGAAAGGTTGTGAGTCAGAGAAAAAAATGCGTTAAGCCTTCGTTTCCTTTCATCCTTTCGCATCTCTCAAAATCTGGGTACACCACTACTTTAAAGAATTCTCGTATTCCTTCTTCATACACCTCCGCTTCTGAACTTGATGTCAAAGAAAAGTTTTTATGACAACAATCACAACAACAAAAATAACCAACATAAAAGTAATACTTAATGCTGCATACAAACTTGGTTTATGTGGGAGCTTGGTAAATATCAGACGACTAGTGGACATTCATCAAGCTCGTTATCTCAGAAAAACGATTTCTGAGCCCTAGACGGAAATCGAACCCGCAACCTTCTGATGACTGGTGAGACGCTCTAACCATTGAACTACCACGACTCAGATGGTGAGCTAAGCTGCAGGTTCGTCATACCTGTATGTACTGTCACTAGAAGGTTGCGGGTTCGATTCCTGTCTAGGGCTCAGAAATCGTTTTTCTGAGATAACGAGCTTGATGAACGTCCACTAGTCGCCTGATAAAAGTAATAATACGTTTTCTACAGTGAGCTTGCACTACATTGCACAGTTCTGCAGAATAATATACGAGTAATGTCTGATCCCGAGAGAAACAGTCAGTTCTGTTTTCTCGAGAGTCGTCATGTTTCCCAACACAAAGTCAAAGGGCAACATCGAGACTTGCGGGAAAACAAAACGAACTAGTTTTCCGAAAGATCAGACAGCTGGGTTTTCACTGGATTTTCACAGAGCAATAGCAGCCCAAGCGGCCAATAATTGCTGCACTTAATACCCGCGCCGGACACAATTAATTTGCCTAAAGGCTGGAACACACTAGGAAGTCGCCAAGGTCACGCGATCACGGCGACCAAGCGCAGTTGCGTCAGTCCCGCGACTATTTGAAACACACTAGTCGCGATTTGGGAAGCGACTACACCAAATGACAACAACACAGCGAATAAAGGTTATTGCAATGGCATCTATAATCCTCAAATTTAACGAAGGACGTCTAGCTAGCGCAAGAAAAAACTAAGGTAAAGAAGAAAAACCATTCATGATACTTTAGTTCGAGAACTGTGAAGAGACAAAGATTGATTTTCCCTCTACTTCCGATTTCCGAATGACTTCTCGAATACTCGATGAATTGATGCGATTTGAGGAAACAAAACACCAAATTTCGACAGTTAATTAAGCCAGCAGAAAGACTGGCCGTTACCCGGCTAATATTGGCCACTGGTGATAGTTCGCGGTCAAAGTGCCCATCATGGAAAGCCACGATGCCTAAGTATTTACAAGCGACCAGAAAAGAACTAGACACTGGTTAAGTTCTCATGCGATTTTGTTAAATCTTCATCAAAAGATGCTGTTGCCGTGGTAAATCCACGTGATGTGAAAGCGCTTCTTTGGAAACAAGGCTAACCATAGCCAATCAGAGTGAAGCGACCAAAGCGACCAAGGTCAAAAGTTCAACGTGTTGAACTTCCAAAGCGACCAGCTTGGCGACTGAAGCGACTAACTTGGCGACCGGGCAAATTGGTTGCTTTGGTCGCGCGACCACGGCGACTGCGTAGTGTGTTTCAGCCTTAATGCCACACGACCGGAAATGAACCAATGGCAATCTCAGTTAGAGGCGGAGTTCTGGTTGTCCGAGACGCTCTGATTGGGGGTCGTTACTTTCCTGTAGTCGACAGGTCAATTACGGGGACAACAGCAAGTTTATATAACTGTTTGGTTTTTTTTGCCAAAGACTTCGTATTTCCTATTTATTCACCCAATTTTCTGCTTAAAATAATCGAAGAAAAGATTTAACCAAGCCATAAGCAGTTTGTTATAGTAAACCTATTGTAAAACGTGCCTGAACCTGGGTTGCTTGTTTTTAAAGCAACAGGCAAAATTTCCTATACCAGAACATATCGAACTGCGCGAACAACGTGTTACACAAAAAGAAACAAAATAAGCAACTTTATGAACATTGTTTTCATTCAGATGTCTAAATTACTGGTTGTTACCAGGAAATTCGCATTGAACTGATATTTCTTTGTGCTCCGTGGATGCAAAAGTTCTTGACGACTTTTTGTAATGCTATACGCTCGCAACATATTTTTGTGTTTTGCTTATAGTACTTAAAAAAACCGTACTAAAGACCCCAGTCCGATATTTTCCCATAATGACTCAGTTCTAAGTTAACAAGAAGTTAACGAACTGGAATATATAAGCCAATAATAATTTGGCGTGCATTGATAATTTGGTAATATTTCAACTTTCAAACTTGTTACAATATTATCGTCGGACGAACTCTGACAAGTTTACGACAATTAATTTAAAATAAAGAAATATATCACCACTTCGTTTATCTACTTTTTACAGTTTGTATTATCTAAAGCTTTTGCAAACTGTACAGCCACTATATTCTACTATTACTACATCACACACTATTTACCGTTGAATATTTCCAGATAGTAAGCATGTTGAGCTGCTTGATTCTTGAGCACAACTTATCTACTTTGTTGGCACTATATAAGGGTAGGTGTGATTCCGTTAATAAATAAATAGGCCCTATTTTCACTATCACCTACTGTCATTAAATTTAGTTTCAAAACAAAACGTCACGGTCCCTACCGGGTCACCAGCTGTTAACTCTGATGGCTTGGTTGACAAGTGAGCATAAAAACAAGCATAAGGACAAAACAAAAGGCAAAACAAAGGAATGAAGTCAAGTCTGCGACATAAGGATTGTCAGAAGCATAAGCACAAGATCATAGTGTAAGCATAAGCCAAGTGCCGAACAAAAGACAAAACAAAAAGAAAACTTCTTGATTTGGCAAGTCTCAGAGGTATAATCTTGTCTTTATGCTTATGTCGCATGTTTGAGATGGTTTCTTGCAAACGGATTTTTTCAAGTCTTACGCCCTCTAAAAGATGGGAGGTTTTAATTTCGTCATTACAGTCTTAAACATTGGCATTAAATATGAACAGCTGGACTGTGAAACTGCTCTTCCAATTTTTGCTGATTAGACGGTTTTAATCATCAAGGGGAGACCTCCAGGAAAACTGCTTGGCGACAGATGATTTTACTCATCAATCCCCTTGACCAAACAATGAGAGGATGCATCTCCCCATTCACCACCAAGTATTGATCCTCTTGATCCAAACCAACCTATCTTGACATTGAAAACCATGCCTTGAGTCGAGGAGGTTTTCTCCCAATTAAATGTAATACTGATACTGGCCATTTGTCCTAACAGGACTTCCAAAGTGATTGACCCCACATGCCCCAAGAAACCTAATTGCATCACTGTTAAAATATGTTCTATCTACTCTGGACAAACACCATTGTGCGGCATGTGGAAGCCTGATGTATATAGATGGAAACTGCACATGTTCCTCAAGCTTGTTAACTCAGAAAATTTATCTGAGCCCCTGATGCGAATTGAACCCATGACCTTCTGATTGCCAGTGAGATGCTCTAACCATTGAGCTACATGGATTCAGATGAAAGAGCAAAGGCTACTATTTGTACTAGCTCATAGTTAACATGAGTACTGCTAACTGCAGTCTTGTTGTGGCCAAGAGTGTTTTGCTATGAACTAAAACACTCACAGAATTCATATGTACAGTATATACTGTATGTACTATTTTTGACATGTCAACCTCAGGAATTGCATATCACAAAAGAATATCACAATTCCTGTCTCTTTCTTAAAACTTCTTTTTTAAATCTGGCCTCTGTTTGTCGATTTGTAAGTTTGTTTGTAAATCATTTGAAATCTATTCTTTGAGGCCATTGCTATTCGATTGTTTGTATTATTGCTATGTCAAATTTCATTTTTTTGTTTACTCAGTTGGTCCTCCAGAGGATTTATCTTTCACATAGTAAACAGAACATTACAAGGAGACTCAAAGGTATGGGTTTTATGTTATTGTGGTAACAACAATACCTCACTTGTTCACAGCGCTCACAGACATGATATTATCCTTACCACTCAAACATATATCCCATGTCTTCTTGCCACTGTGTAATATCTCCTTTATCTCCAAGGTTCAATTATTAATAGTCGGATAGCCAATCACTGTCAAAATTTTGCATGGTCTAGCAAAGTTTCCACAAACGAGTACTAGTTGTCTAGAAAAACGTTTTGGAAAATGTCAAATTGTCTGAGTATAAAACTGATTGCTTTCCTGAAATATAATATGTGCTGTCCAATAAAACTGCTTGCAGACTAGTAAAACGAAAGCGTTATTGGTCTGGCTATCCAGAGTGAAAAAATTTTTAACCTCTACTCCTGTATAGACCACATGACTGATTCCCCTGCCGGAGGAAAAATGATCATGAACAAAAGAATTTCCGTACATTATTACCTGTTGAACGTTGAATTTTGACCGCAGTGTGAGCTTAAAGAAAATCCGGATGATCTAAGCAGCCTTGAAGTTTTAGTTTTTACTCGCAAGCAGCTGTAACTGCACTGTTTAAATTGCAATGTTGGTTTTGAAGAATGTTAAGTCGTACATGTTGACTCAGAAAATAAGAGTAAATACTGTAGAGTGTAGTCTGTACTTTAACGTAATGGACTCACCTTCGAAGAAACATCTTTCACTACAATAACATCAAACCACTAACTGAATGCAATCTGTGTCACCGATCCTTTTTATCCATCACCTTGGTGAACAAAAATACATGAAATTACTTAAAAATAATCGAAGGCTTACAAACCATTTGGCATTTGCTTCGAAGCAGTATATCGTTTTCAGGTCGCTTCTGCGATAGCGTGCCTGTTTGAGCCTGCAGTTCCCTGCGCCATCTGGCTGTGTTAGAAATCACAGAAATCAATCTCAGTCCAGTTATATGGAGGTCCAGTGGAGGTCAGTGGTTGATGCGTTAGAGGGGTCTGGGGAGCTGTAGTTTTAATTCGAATGTTTGCGGTTTACACCAAATTAACAGACAATGCAACTCTATTTATGACTTTAGCCGAAAAAATTGTTTATTTTATACTTGGACTTCCAATAATCGCTAAGTAAAAGAAACTCGGTTTTTTTCCGTCACTTGTCATATTATCTTCTAGTAAGTTTCAGGGGGGTCAAGGCCACCACATCCACCATCAGGAATGGGCCTAATAACCTTCCATAACCAAATGGCTTTATGTGATACGGAAAATTACAATGTATCTACTTACCTAGATCACAATGTCTCCTCATCGATATATATTATCCTCGTAACCGCTGTAGTGTTCATAATACATTGGCCTATGTAATCTTTGCAACCTAAGGAACCTTGTAACCTCAGAGATCAGCAGGGGCGTTGCTAAGGGGGGTGCGGGGGGTGCCGCACCCCCCAATGCCGTGTCCGTCGGCGCATTAAACAGTTGTC
>JBAHVQ010219230.1:0-11243 GCA_036872915.1 Nanipora kamurai
ATAATCTTTGTAAATTTGTGATTTTTTAGAATTTATTTACTAAAAATTAAAAGGAAATCTCCTCTCGTGTCGCAATTTCGTCTTCCAGGCATGCGTCCGAACCAGGAAACTGAAGTCTATCGAACACCAAATCACACGGAGAAGTATCTCCCCTTTGACTCACACCATCCTATACGCCATAAGGAGTCCGTCTCGAGATCTTTGTTTTGGAGAGCTGAAGGTCTACCAACCACTTTCCATGCCAAGGAAAGTGATCGAAAACATGTATTCAATGTCTTGAAGGCTAAAAAATATCGTAATGATTTCCTAAAAAACTGCTTAAAACAAGTTAGACCATCACGCTCAAACTCTGTGAATGAAAATTCGACGATGGGTTTTGCCATTGTTCGGTATATTCAGGGAATTACGGAACCTATGAAAAGAATCTTGGCAGTTTCACCGTAAAAGTTGCCCAAAAGCTATTGTTGACGCTGGGACATATATTCGCAAAGCCTAAGGATCGTGTTGCGAAGGATCGGAGTAAAGACGTGATTTATTCCATTCCGTGTAATGACTGTGATCAGGAGTACATTGGCCAGACTAAACGTCAGTTTGGAACTCGCTTAAAAGAGCACTAAAAGACAGCTTTCTTTTCAAAAAAAGGACATCCTGCTTTGTCGGAGGCGACTGTCTAACCAATCATACGATTGCGTGGGATTTACGTACGATTACCACCAATCCACGTTACCGTCAAACACGTTGTCTGGAGGCGAGGCATATCAGTTGCGCCCAGTCTCCATTGAATCGCGATGACGGTGGTTTATTTCCGGATGCCTATTTGCATCTCGTTGATAGATAACGTCATCAATGATTCTCTGAGGATATGTAGGGACGTCTTGCTTAGATCAGTTAACTGTGATGAAGACACTAGACAGGAGTGTCGAAACGTTGGGTCGTGAACGGTAGTTTTGTAAGCTACGTTCAAAACTTTTTAAGTCAGAGTAGCGTTAAACCCTGTCTGACTCCATAACATAGTAGAGTCGTCTACGGTAGTGGTTGAATTAATAATATTACTTAAGTCTTGCTTAAATTGGCTGGTATTATCACTTTTAAATTGTCTGCTAAGTACAATTTTTGGTGCTTCTTGAGAAATGCTAATTTCGCGACAAAGTACACTAAATACAGTGTATTGAATGGCAGGAGTGTGACAAGTACACTAAATACAGTGCACTTGTAACACTCCTGCCATTCCACGCTTCCTTCATGGTAGTTATGAATGGCAAAGCAAGCTTTTGTAATTTTATCTGCTGTGGTAGGTTGTGCTTAAAGGTTTGCCGAATATTCTCCATTTTGCTGCTAATACGCCAAAGTCTTTTTCAATTGTTCTTCGTGCACGAGATAACCTGTAATTAAATGCACGATGTTCCTCTGGAAGATTTCAGCTCGAAAATGGCTTCATTAGTTAGGGTTTGAGGGAAAACATGTCATCTCCGACCAAAACATAAAGTAGTATCTTGTTTTAGACAAGGATGGGCTTGGGAAGGTTGAGAATACCGGGATTGTATTTAAATATTTGTCCAAATATGGTCTCTGACAGTATCTCTGCGTTATTGGCCCTTCCATACCACCAACATCTAATCATGTTAAGCAGAAGTTTGCATCACAGACAGTTAGGAGGGAAATGCTGTGGAAGTTCTTGTAGTTAAAATATGCAAACGGGACACTGTATGCTAATATGTTTCATATCGATTGCCTCAAGGTAGTGAAGAAAATTCCATTCTTTTCAAATCCAACTGAAGTGTTGATCCATTCTTCAATTTCGCGAGGGGACGTTACGTACTGCTGACATAGTACTGTTGGTTTGAAACGTCTACATGCATTTATTATTCCATAGTCATAGACGAGCTAGATAGCCCTGGGCAGATTATCTGGTAGGAAATACGTAGACAAGGTATTCATCTACGTGTCAATATAATCGGTAATTGTTAGCTATTATATATCACTCTAAGTTCAGTCTCAGAAACCACGCTTGTATCTGTTCGACTCCTGGTCGTTTAGTTTACTCAACTTTTTATTAGGTTCTACTCGACTACTCAAGTCAGGTTTGGTGCGTCTGCCTACCAAAGTGAGTACCACACTATTTCGTGTAACTAATGTTATTTTATTCGAACGATTCCTAGTTACTCGTAAGATTCTAAGCTCGTACGATTGTAACAGTTGAGTTAGCTCTATTTGGCATTATAGTCTTATGTTAGTTAAGCTAGCTTATTTCTTGATTATTGTATTTTAATTCGAACCTACACATCAGCATACCTACTACCTGTTAGATTCATCCATTCTACCCATGTTCGTTAGAATTTCTACCGTCTACAATCGAGTCATTGGTCATTGCTACTAAAAACCGTTTTTACTGGCCATCAATTTTGGGGTTCGATTATTGCACTACGCATCAGGCTTGCCAAATGTGACCTGTTAGGTTCGTGGTCCGTTAATTCTATCCTCGTGGGTTACAAGTACTTCCCAAATAGCCAAACAAGTTTCACAAACACTTTTTGACAAAGTTGCGCGGCCAATTCAGAAGAAGAACAATAAAGAATGTTGTGACTCTCCACCAGCCAGATAGCCAAGAGTTAATGTTAGCCTTTCGCCAGGCAAAATAGAGTTTCTTGATTTACACGGTTTCTTGGCTATCCGTGGGCCAATTAACGCCAAAAGATGTTCTAATTTCTATGGAGACATTCACAAGAACCTAAAAAGAACAGTGATTATTGACTTTCGGCTTTTAGGTTATCAGCTTCTACCGAAATCAAGCATTGCTCACCTACCTGAAGTAATTTTCTTGGTCGTGTAATCTCAGTTCAGGGACCAAAACTATCTCACTCTTGAAATATTTTTCGTACTCAGTGTTTTAGGTTTTCGTAGCGTTCTTAGCCGACTTCTCATTTTCATTAATGCAATCGCCTGTTGAAAGCAGCCATTTTGAAAAAAAAAAAATTTTCCCACCAGAGCACAAAAAAGCACGGACTTTTCGGTCGTTTTTCCTGGCTTTTGTACTTTTATGATTACAAGTAAAAACAAAAAACCACACGACAAAGCTACAAAGAAACCAGGCTTTAGATCTTCTGACCATGCATCAGTTAATTTAACAATATTCAATTGAGATACAGTGTCTGAAAACGGAGCAAAAGGCTTTGTCCTAGGTTTTTGTTAACCTTTATGCAAATGAGTGCACTTATACACTTACTGAGCACATTGTGCTCTTAATCTAATAAAGCAGTCAGCCAATAGCAGCATTTAGGTTCAATCACTCAATCACGGCGTACTGTGATAGTAAACGTAAAACAAAAGTCTATGATGTTTGCGCGTTCTCAGTCACAGTTACGAGATGGTGTTTTCAACATCAGGTGCAAAACCCTTGTTGAAATTTGCCGTGTTTTGTAACCTTGTTGCCCTCCACAAAAAATGCTCCCACATAATTTATATGGGCGACTTTTGTTCTTAGTCCTTGGTAACTTTCGGGTTAATATCATTAATTTTCATTTTGAGCTACCATTTTTTGTTCGACAAGTTTAGCGTACGTCTTCCAAGTCAAATACCTGTTGACTAATCATGAATTAATACAACAAACTTTTGAAGCGCTTGGCATAAGATGTTCATGCCAGTGGACCTTATGCATTATCGCAATGCATCACGTTAGTTTAGCTACAACACCAAAAAATTTTGGAAGAAGGTGACTGTTTCCTTCAAACGGCAAGCATCAAAAGTTACGTTGAACTTTTATGTGAAATTTTGGTTTTGAAGTTTGAACACTTTTTTTTGAGCACTCAATTCTAAGTAGCTTGCCTTATATTTATGTGAAACTACGGATGTACGGCTGCCGTACGTTTTGAAATGTCTATCATGTCGTGCAGGGGCTCAAAAGGTAGTTCTTCCATGATGATGCTACTGCATATGTTTGACGATTTATACATTTCAAAGAAAAGCAATCACGTAAATTTCATCGAATGGGAATAGATCTTTTTGTCCCCCACTTATATATGTGACATGGTAAAATTTTTGCTAAACGCGGTTTTTATTACTTGTTGATCACTTGTTCTCGGTGTTTATCGACGATATGTAAAAATGGCAAATTTTCGCCTAATAACACCTTTGGCAATTACACTTGGTATATATTTTCGCTCGAAAAAGGGTATTTATCGACGATAGGCTTCAATAAAGAAATACTTAAAAAACGGAGAACAATAAAAATATGAAACATGGTTTCTATTAAATGGTTTCCATATAATAGAATTACAATAAATAATTACTCTGTATTTTCATTTACTACATTTTCTGGGTTTTCAAATGCTTTAACTTTATGATTATATACGTGTTTAGCGGTTGTGATACCACCTGATACCATTCCAATTCATGAAAGGTATGGGATTATTTTACCACTAAGCTGTAAACGTCTCGTTATAGTAATTCATCTTTTGGACGTTCGTCAAGCTCGTTCTCTCAGAAAAATGATTTCTGAGCCCTAGACGGGAATCGAATCAGAAGGTTGCGGGTTCGATTATTTTATTATTCGTATATAATAATGTTTAATTAATATTGTATGATCTGTAAATCACGGTTGATGACGTTAACTAATCCATCGCTAACGACAAAAATACTACAGTTGACATTACCGCTGGTACTGTCTTTTTCTATTTCTAATACACCACTTTGTGTGTTTACGATTCGCTTCCCATGACCTGTTTTGTTTTCTTCATGACTTCTTAGATCGATGATGAGGGCAAATTTGTCTTTATAAAACCTTTCGACAGTCATAAAATTATCTGTGTCTTCTTTATTAGAGAAATATCTTTTTGTTTCATCATAGAATCATTGTTTTGGTATCCCCTGGCTATAAACAGAGTTTGAGACGCCTTCTATTGTCAATTTAACAATATTTATATTTGGGTATACGAACTGTTCACTATCAATTATAGCTGGATTGGTAAATAATAATACAATTGTTTTCATTGACTTACGGGGGATGTTGATATTTTCATTAATTAGAGTGTTACTAAAGTAGGTCGCCAAATGATGGTTTTCATTAGAGCTACATGCAAACTAAGTGACCGCCCTGAAGAATATAGGGTTGATATTTCGTTGCCAATATCTTGGTCCTCTATTGTTTCACATTCTAGTTCTAAACTTTTAAGTTTGTACCCTCCTAGTGATTGACCAGATTGAGTAACCATAATGTCACTTGAGGGTGGTAAGGTCAACTCATATCTGATGTTATTGTTCACAGTGAAAAGTGCATATAATCCATGATCTCTAACGACCCTATCTAGGCATATTTTTTGTTTATTTTTACAGATTTTAAACATCAAGGCGTAGGACACTTTTTTGTGTAGATCCACGAGAGGCACATGTGTCGTCTCCTGATATTAGTTTCCTGAGATTTTCATTTGCAATTCCGTATTGAATTATGTCTAACCTTTCAGAGTTCGTTTTCCACAAGTCTCTATAAGCTTGAATTTTGTATTCACCATTGTTATCGTATACAGTTTCTCCAGCCAGTCTAATGGTCAAGTGCTTTTGTACCATAGATGAGAGGTTGTTCATAAAAGATGACTTTGTTACTTACTTCAAAATTAAAGAGAAGACGAAGACTGCCCAGAACTAAACAACTATTAGGTTTTAGTTTTGGGTTGCCGATATATAAGACTTCATCAGGGTTGGCTGTGTAGTCTGGGAGCATGTGTAATCCCGTGGGAATTTCAGGCTGGGAGCAAATAACCCGTGTAAATATGTTAAGGGGCCTTTAAAGAACATGAATGTTGGTGTAACGTCTGCAACTTCTACCGGATGGATTTATGGAGGTTTTAAGAAATGACGGAAATTGCCAGCATGGAAACGAGGCTCCAGTAGAAAAATGGTTTTAACTTTCTAATATTACAACGAAATTCCACAAAAATTTCAGGTCTCATGTGTTTTGATGAATTTCATTCTATTATACCACGTTATTGACTTTGGGTGGTCACGTAACAATCCTAGCATGGAATCGAGGCTCTGATGAAAGAGGGCTTCTTACTCCATAATTCCATCATATACACACCAGAAGAGCAAGAAGTATGTTTCTAGATAAATGAGAAAGTAAAATATTCCAAAGTAGCCTTATTGGCTAGTCACGTGACAGAAATAGCATGGAAATGAGGCTCTAGAACTGAATGGCATTCTGTATTTTGTAGCTCACAAAACTTCAAAAATAGAGATCTCTATCAGTGCGATATCATTGTAAACTATCTGTAAACTATCTGCATCGCGAATTTAGTCATGTGATTATGACTAAATGAAAAGGAGGCTCCTACATCAAGAATAAAGTTCCATTCAAATGGCTGTTGATTTTGATTTTATAGGATATATTGAAATTGCTTCAACAAATCTGACTTATCCAAGACATTTTTCAGTATCGTAATAAGTTGTGGTCAAGTAAATATTTACATTACACAAACCCGCAATGTCACTAGATTTCAGTATCATCACTGTCATCACTGTTATGCTCTGCGTCGTCCTCTGCCTGGTTGCTACATGGCTCACTGCTGTCAGAACATCTACACAAGTCAGTACAGTTCAGTTGGACCTTCCTGCAATTGCACCTGTTTGTTGCGCAGCGACTCTTGCTACAGCTGCACTTGGCTAGCTCGATGATGGCTTCTGGAGCAGGAAGTAGAGGTGTCATGACTGGTAACCATTGGCCACCCTCTTCCTTCCAACCAAACACTTCTGGTGATGGGAGGTCTCGCTCTGCTACAGTATCGAGGTCCCACACTAACGCCTGAAAGTTTGCTCTCAAGATGGTTTGTCGAAGTGCCGCTTGTGTCGGGGTAATCTTTCGGATTGGGCCTGCTTCTTTCGGAAGAGCAGCCATCTCAACTCCTTGACAGTGCAGATCTCTGTGCCGGGATGACACAACTGACAGACGAGCCTCTCGATTGTAGCCATGGTGTAAACTGTTGGAGGGCCTCTCGTACCAAGCCTGGCAAAGGCAGTGATGGTCTCGCCATCGGCATCCTTAAAGACCTTCCACCAAGGGGCCTTCTCGTTGCCCGCAAAGCTGCATGTGATGTCAGCACCGCTGAGGGCGTGAAGCGCAGGTAGAGCTGAAATCTTGCAGACACTGCCGAGTGCCTGTACAATAGGTTGCAGCTTGATTACCCGGTGTCGTTGTCCAGCTCCAGTAACAAAGTTCACATCGCGACAAAGGTCTGGTCATCGTCTCAGAGAGAGGATAAAGACATCTGTGTCAGGTGAGAAGATGTTTACTTCTGTTGCACCGTGAGTTGACAGCGTCAACTCCATCTTTGTTCTTGTGTGGGCAAGTGGACGTTTCAGCGGCACTTTCGCAATGAATGTGGTGTCAGTGATGCAGTAAAAGACTGGCTGCTTACCACCTTGTCGTCGCACATGGGTAGTATACTTAAGGGACAGTAGCACGTCATATCTGTCAAACACCAAGTGCAGTTCATCACATGTGCGATGCTTGCGGAGAATTGTTTCTGTGAAATGTTCAGCAAGATCGGCACAGGTTGTAATGGTTGCTGGCTTGTCAAGTGACTGGAGCTCTGCTATACGGTCTACAATGTCTACCTTCTTTGTCACTGGCTGTGCTGTTGGCTCATCAGCGTAGATTAACCAAGCGATTGCTATAGCTAAAACACAGAGATTACTAGCGAGCCATGTTAATCCTTTAGCGCCCCAAGAGATGGTTTGTACTATGAAGTTAATTAGTAGTGCTAATAGTGGACCAACTTTTTTACCTAGATTACATACTGCCTCAGTGAATTTTCCGGTGGCTTGTGCTCCCCGAGTGACGGCTTTTCTAGCGCCAATAACAATAGTTGTGATTATACCAGCGACTGATATTGTTATCGCTGATATTCCATCTAGGTATTCTTTTGCCCATTTTTTAAAACTTTGTGACCTGCTCATGTCTTCCTCCTGCTGTTCTCTAGTTTCTTCTAGTTGTTTTTGACGTAATGTTAAGTTTCTTGCTTTTTTAAATCCATCTGTCCTTACATTAATCTCATCTCTTAACACAGAGTCGTTTGTTCTGTTGAGTTTCCTTTCAGTGTATCCAATTGCCCTATAAAAATTGTCTATCTGTCTTTGTAATGCGCCTTCGGGGCCACAATACGAGACTTTGGGTCCATTGTATCAATTGGGAATAAGACACCACGATGTTCACGCATCTTTTTGGGCGATAAGCCACATATTAAATCATTATCAGCGCCAACAGATGTTGTGTCAACCATTGGCATATTTTTAACAGTTTCGTTTCTATCATCTTGTTCCCTCACTATGTCATCCACCAGTTGCCTAAACTGTTGGACCGCTTCCTGAGCCACATTTGCTTTATTACAGTCTAAAACACCTTTAAAATTACGCTTGAGTACGATTTTAGGAGAACCTCGTTCGTTTCTTCTGTTTAAAGATTTAAATGTTATGTTATTATTATGAGTTTTATTAACATTTAATAGCAGTTCAATTGTTTTATCGTTGTGGATATCAAATCTGAAACTTTCCCTATGATTGTTTCTTATAAATATTTCAATAGATGGTATAATATCATTTTCAGGTCTAGTTGATGTGTCTGTAAATTCTACTTCGGGAGCAGAATGACGTCCTTGTCATAGTAACACTTCCATCATTGTTCCTAGTGAAAATTGTTTCACCTTCTCTTCTACTTTGAATATGATTAATGATTTTAATCTAGTTTTCGCATCATTTAATTGGTCATTATTATCATCAGCATATCGTAAAAGATCCAGACGCTCATTGTTTATGTTAGTTCCTTCCTCATTTAACTGTTCATCATCCATAGTTTCATATTCTGGGTACATTCTACACAATTCTTCCATTTCATAGTTGTCGAAACCTTCTGTCATTATATAAACTAATCTATATTTCGTATATCGCTTTCGGGGTTCCAACTGTTGTGTTTATTATCATATCCCAACCATTTGACTAGAATCATTTTCTTTCACCTTTAACAGGCTTTCTTTTCAGTACCTTTTCAACTCTATTGAGGTCACCCTTTTTATTAACAACAGATAACTACTCTTCATAAAACTTACCAATAGTGGGCTCACCTTCTAAGTACTCTATTTCATGCACATTGGGGACAACTCGTATCACCTTACCTATTTTAAACAATACTTCGGTAAAGTTAGCCTCATAACCTTTAGCGAATGTGCATTTGTATTTAGATATTCTAACGGTATCATCCACCTTAAACTTAGGTGGTGGGAATTCTGAATAATAACGTTCCTATAGTGTTGCCCAAACTTCATTCTCATTAGATTTGTTATCACCTTTTGGTTTCATCAAGATAGTACTATGTTTAGTGTTATTATAATTATCTACCAATTGGTCCAACACATCAATCCATCTATATGTTCTACTGTAGAAATACTTCCACAAAGCAGTTTTAAGTGTTCTATTAAAGCTTTCCACAACAGCAGCCTTTTTATCAGAGTTTGTAGAGAAATGCTTAATATAATGTTTTTCTAATAATGTTTCAACACCTACATTATAAAACTCTTTACCACCATCAAACTCAACAAACTTAGGATAGTCACCAAAGAGGTCTTTAAACTTATCCAGTAACTCTGTTATAGCCTTAGCCATATTATTTGTATCTTTTCTACAAACGGGTATAGCAAAGGCGTATCTACTTAAGATTTCAACAGATGTTAATATCCAGTTATTAACTTTTGTTTTGATTTTATATTTACCCATGTCAACTCAATCCATCTGTATTTGTTCACCAAGGTAGTTAACACGCGTTTGCCTAAATTTATGTTTTCTGACAATTGGTTTATACCTTGTGTGAACGTCTTGTAACTTTAACCTCGCCTTCACTGCTTTCCTACTTACATCTAAACCACCTTCTACAGCTTCTTCATATAACCTCTCTGCTGATTGGTAACCGGCTTTTGGATTATATTAAATGTCTTTTAAACCTTGCTCTAACTCTATATCAGAATCCATATAAAATACTCAATATTCTATGTACAATTCAAGAAGAGCAGAGCCGAAGCTAGAATTGTTATTTCCGGAAACACTAAAACTTATGTTGTTGTAACACTCTTTATTTACAGGCACCCTGCTTTCTAATGCGTAAAACTACCTTTTAGTGTTTGTTCAGTAGTCACTGGTAAATTTAAAATAACGTTAGATTTCTTGCCATTATTATTGATATTTTTTATGCGATCAGCAATATTACATTATATCTTGATGTAGTTCAAGTTTTGATTTATATTAACAATGTTTGGACTAGTTGCATTTGAGCTAGCAGTTATGGTTGAATTTTTGTTAAAACCAATTAACATACCTAGTTCCTTTAGTTGTAATGTTTTATCAGTTGTAACACTACATTTATTATTATGTTTATTAGCTTCTAAAGTAATATTTCCTAATAATTTTAGCTTATCAGATATTAAATTAAAAGTCCAAAAACCAAGTTCGAAAGTTACCTCAGTTGAACCATAAACAATTTCATCATTATCATCCTTTACTATGTTAACCACATCCCAAAAAACCGATGCCAATTTAATAAACAGAAGAAGATCTTCACTAAGAATTAGTAGAGATTCATCAAAGTCGACCTTTTTTGAAGATTCTTCAATGAAAACTGCTAATTTTCTCATATTTTTATAATATACTGTATATTCTATAATAATGGATGCAGAGAGTATTTTAGGAATTATTATGGCTCTAATTCTGATCAAACTATTAAAAACAGTAAATTAGCAATCAATAACGCTAAGAGAAATTTTTTAAATAAGTATCCCAACGCTGATATATCAAAATTTCAGCTTGATCCAAATATATCAAAAGAAGGGGACATAACAAACACAAAAATATATTTTAAATTATTTGTTGCTGAGTCGTATGATATTACATCAGACACGTTTAAAAATGATGAAAGTATGAATCAGTATGTAGCGATAATCAAAGACAAGATTTCCAAAAATATGAACAGCACGAGGTACAGTTCATGAACTCCCAAATGGTAGAAGACATGTTGGTTTTGCAGGTAAAACATACTATTGGGATAATTTCACTGTTGAGTATGTACTGGATTACAATATAAATCAATTCAGAATTTATGTTAATGTGACAGATTGTTTTACTTAAACACTTTTTAGCTTACCAAGCTCCCACATGAGCAGGCTTTCTGCTCAGTGTTTAAGTATTCCATCATTATTATCATATCGTGACTTCCG
>JBAHVQ010219241.1:0-11242 GCA_036872915.1 Nanipora kamurai
CACGCAATCAACAACATCACAGACGGCATCACATTCACAATGGAAAAAGAAAAAGACGGACAAATTGCATTCTTAGATGTTTTATTAACAAGAACAGATAACGGTTCAATTGAAACTCAGGTGTACAGAAAGAAGACACACACCAACCAAATACTAAATGACAACAGC
The DNA here is from genome assembly GCA_036872915.1 of Nanipora kamurai. Taxonomy (NCBI): domain Eukaryota; kingdom Metazoa; phylum Cnidaria; class Anthozoa; order Scleralcyonacea; family Helioporidae; genus Nanipora; species Nanipora kamurai. The sequence continues at coordinate 169 of JBAHVQ010219241.1, forward strand.
AATCACCCCACGCAACCGAAGATAAGCTGCCTCAGAACTCTCTTCAATTGCATAGACACACATTGTAGTACAGCAGAAACTCGAATGAACTCAATTACCTCTACGAAACCTTTCGAAAGAACAACTACCCAAAGCATTTCCTTGACTCCCTCTACAAACGAAAACGGCAGAATCGAATACTAGATACCAACATCCAGGACAACAACGAAACACCAATCAGACGAATAACTCTTCCCTATATTCAAAAAATTTCCGAGATAACGTCAAGAATACTAGAAAAACACAATTTGAAAGTGGCACATAAACCCATGAACAAACTCAAATCCATGTTTACCAAACATAAAGACCAACTCGACAACCTTGACAGAGACAACGTAGTATACAAGGTTCCATGCCAAGACTGTGGCAAGGTTTACATCGGCGAGACATCAAAAACTATTAAATCACGTATAACGAAACACAAGAACGCTATCAAACGACAAGATCCACGATCACTTCCGGCAACCCATGTCACCAACAACGACCAAACAATTCTAAACCATGCGGACACGAAACATGCACGTGAATTCAAAGAAGCATGGCACAGCCTAGAGAACCTCGCAATTAACAGACACATCGACATACCGCAGCATACCAACAACTTCAACAACACCAAAACATCTCCAGAGGATCTAAAGCCACCAATAGAAAAATGAAGATATCGATCGATTCTCCAAGGCTATACTATGACTTTTGTACGTATCCCATCCTAGGTGTTGATGTTCATTATAGGACTAAGGTTTCTGCCTGGTGAATCTATTGCTGCCTGACTTAAAGAATGTTTTCTCAGGAAATATTCAACAGATCTGCTTAAAAAGCCACATGTGCTTAGAAGAATAGAACAATATCATACGTAAAATATTTTTTAATCAATTGAAAGCAAAGTCATATACTGTCCCTGGTTTTTATACTTTATCTTTTGTCGCTTACCATTATATCTTATCACATGAAATTTTGGCGACACTTTAATTTAGCGAATTTAGCGATTTTTCTAAAAATTGCTAAATTAAAATGCACCAAAATTAAGTGTCGCTAAATTTAAATCGTCGCTGAATTAAAGTGAGTACTATATGAAATTCCGCCATAAGCAATCGAATTGCTTCTTCATCGAGGGCTGCCATGATAATGTCATCTAGGGAAGATCCCGGGGAGAAACCACGACATATATTTTAAAAAAGTTTAGCTTTCATAGGAAATTGCTTTTTCATACGGGAATCCATTAGAAGTTTGATTCGGTGTTCAAAAGAAACAGACTTATAATCTTCAGAAAATAAAGGTCGAGGAATGTTATGTATTCCGGAAACGGCGTCAAAACTGTTTTGTAGAACTGTCTTGAGGATGAGTGGATTCGGTAGCTTTGAAAGATATTTACCGTGCCAGCTGTGCCTGTGGTGTCAATGATATTGATAGAACGAAAATGAGGTGGTAAACTGTCCAAGCATTAACAACAATTTGAGAAAACAAAGAATGAAACAAACTGCGAATGGTATCATTTTGCAAACTCGAGATTCGATATGAAAGAAATGGAACAAGATGTGTTAGAAACGGTGATATTTCGATTTTTTTTTAAAAAAATCATTATCAAACCGACTAAAATTACCAACAAGCTAATATTTATACATGAACCGTACGGCTGAGAAGATGACATCATCAATAGAAGCATAGACATCGTCAATCGAAAGGAATGTTCTGGAAATCCGGCAAAAAAGTTTTTTAATCTGGAAGAACAGTTACAAGAAGCGAAATTACTACGATTGTCATACAAATTATTTAGATTATATAGGTATCATTCCAACTGTAAACAGAACCTCTTTTGTTCAGCGGCCGTTTTGCAATTTTATTCTTTAGCTTCTCCTCTTTTAGTCGATGATGTTGTCTCCCTAGGGTTCATATACAAATATCAGCTTGTTTGTAATTTTAGGTTTGACAACAATTTTTGAATAATATCGAAGTGTCACCGTTTCTGACTCGCCTTTTATCTGTTAGCGAAGGGCGTCGCTAGCGTTTGAAAGTGTTCTACGCTTAGACCACATTTTGACTACTGTTGTCTGGTGTGGGGCAATTGTACTAAGGAATTGCAATCAAAACTTCATAAATTACGAAATTCAGCCGCTAGAGTCATTACAAGTTCTACTTATGAAATACGTTATGCATATTGATATCAATCTGGCTGTATAACAACAAGTTAACATTGAATGTTAAGAAGTTAAAGTTTATAGTTATTGGCAGTAGTATTAAATTAAAAATTTTAGTAACATTTTGTTTACCGGGGAGAATGATCAGCTGGGGATAGTTTCGGAGTTTTAGTATCTAGGTGTGGTTATTAATAATCACTTGACATGGCACAATGAAGCACTACAATCAAAAGTTCCACAGAGATTAGGTATTTTGAGACTTATCAAGGATATGCTCCCGGTTTACAGTCGGAAACTTTATGTCTTGACAGTGGTCATACCAGTATTGGAGTATGCAAGCATTGTGTGGGGTGACAAAAATAACAAGGTACTAATGGATTTAATTCAGCAACTTAATTACAAGGTAGCTGTACTGGACAAGACACTACGTTATTCTTCGAGAGATGCCTTAAGTGAATTGAGATGGTTAATTTAGATTATAGGAGGCAATTATGTCGTTGCATGTACCTGTTTGGTATAGTTAGTGGTGTTAATACCGATAATACACATTTTCTTTGTGGTTCAGATATTCACCGTTATAATACACGTGAGAAAGAGCAAATTGGAACTATTAAGTTGAAAATTACTTGGGGACAACTGCGATATGTAAATAGTAGCCTCAGAGACTGGAACATGTTGCCGAGCGATGTAAAGAACCTTTCTTCAAAAAACTTCTTTTAATAAACCTATGTTAAGTTTATGGTCTTAATCTACATCTAAATAGATCTTATTTTTTGTATTTTACTATTTCTCATATAGTTTTAGGTTTATTTAATTATTTCATTAATATTCTTGTAAACAATGCCCTACTGAAAATTACTAATCAGTGACGTAAGCCTTCATCACAGATATAGGCTTACTGCATAAAGAATTTTATCATTGTTACTATCATTATTATTATTACTATTATTATTATTATTATTATTATTATTATTATTATTATTATTATTATTATTATTATTATTAGATTACTAATAACAGTCAATACTGATTACATGATATATTGGTATCAATGGGCTGGAAAAACTTGAAACGTAGGTGATTTGAGCAGACGATTGTTTTGACGTTTAAAACTATCCATAACTTAGCATTCATTTTAGCTTTCGAAACAACTGTAGATATATATGATTTAAGAAGTAACCAAGTCATGCTTCCGTCGAAAGTAGTCACGCAAACGAAAAAGCTCTTTTCTTGTTTACTTTTTAGCGTAGATTCAAAAAACGTAGTTCTAGTTGAAATCCAACAGGAATATTTTGAGAATCACAGATCTTTAAACCGCAGAGTGAAGTCAGATATATTCATAGTTAGTCATCAAAACCATCTATTGTTATGATAGGTTTCACGTACTCAGCCTTGCAGCGTACTTTCAGTAGTAATCTGTAAGAATATGAAACAACATACTAAACCTACCTTATCTTTTGAGTTTGCATGATTCTATTATTCTGGAGCCCTTGGCATGAATGACATGAAAACTAGGTGGTGTTCTTTACAGAAAGAAAAAATCATGTGACAAAAAGATGACCAATATGACCAATAAATCAATAACAAACTAGTTAATGAAGCGTAAAATATAATCAATAAATCAATGAAAGCCTATTTAATGAAGTGTAAGACATAAAGTCATTTGCTGTTTTAAAAAGTCGATCAACTAACAGAAAACAGGAGGACCCGGCAGAGGCCCCAAGGGATGATGTGCAAAAGTTAAAACAAAGGAAAACCCAAGGGAATAGGGGATACAAGCCAATGTTTTCTATCCGCCTATGCCAGAAAACAACAGTAACTTGTAAAGAGGTAAATGTTACTGAAAAAAATATAACTCTTTGGAAATAAAGAATACAAGCCAATGATTTTATCCGCACATGCTGGACATATCATTAGCTTGTGGATAGATAAATGACACAAACTATGAGAAAGTTTAGTAACATTTACCTCTTTAGAAGGTAATGGTTTTCTTTCTAGCATGGGCGGATAAAAACATCGGCATGTATCGGTATTCCCTATGATTTTAACTTAACTTTGGTGCGTTACCAGTCCCTTGGGGCCTTGACTGCCGTGTCGTCAGTTCTACGAACTTTAATTTTCGGTTGCAGTTTCCCTCCCCTTTGGTCTTACACAAGTCGAACATTGCCTCCGCGCTCTACTTTTATATCATTGCTACCATTTAAAGTTTGTTTCATTCTTTATGTCCAAGCAACAGTTTGTTAACATTCTAAATCAAACCACTTCACTTCCTATAAACCAACTTAACTATGTAACCGTAGAAATACACTAAATGACATACTAAGCCAGGGTTAAAATCTAATCGGCTCTCTCGCTTTTTACGGTATGTTTTGTTTGACAATTTTAAACTGTCTGCAATAAAACTTCTCCCTGCTTGTATATCTGATTGAAAAAACCCTAAACATCCTTACCTCTACGTTTGTCGTATTTTATCCACAAAGCTTTAACTTATCCTAGACCAAACTAATCATCCTCTGAACAACTAGCCGGCTGGAGTAGAACTAGCGTCGAAAGTGCTCAAGGGACCACAAATTATTCCCTTTGTTTTGAATGAGAAATTCTTTTGTACGAAGACACTGGGGTAGACGTTGCTGTAGTGTTTGCTTAATAAACTTCCTAATGTTATGCGGATTGGACCGATGACGAGTACAGTTGATTGTTCTGAAGCATAAAAATCCTATACTGACAAGCTCTAACGTCAAAATCTTGGAACCAATTGCACACTATTAACCTTAAAATAAAAGACCTTGATTTCTGGGTATTCAGTATGCGAATTGTAATCCAAAAGTTTACGGTGGGAATTGACATATTCACATTCGTCCATATATATAAACAAGTTTCACGCCAGAACATTTTCATGTAAGATAACTGGTAACTTAAAACGGAGTCTTCTTCAGATTTAATTAAAATCTGGGTAAAATTCAACTGTTTGTTACTTTAAGAATTCGTTGATCACCAACATTTTCATCCAGCAACCGCACTCTTTTCGTGGTTTTTTTCAAACAAAAGGAATTTCATTCGTTGCAGTGTTTAACAAAAATCTACACTGCGAAAGTCATCTTGAAAAATTGGGTTAACTTGAGCGTAAACGCGAGCTCGAATCTTCGAAGTTCCGGATCGCTGCTCGATCAATTGAGATATCGAGTATGCTCGTAGAATCTAAATTAAGTGCAGGAGAGATTATCGCGACATCTTGACGGTAAACAAGAATTTCTAGTGGCGCATTTAAGTTGGATTCTACGAGGATACTATTCGAGTTGATTCGACGCTCACCTTACTAAGCAGCGGTCCAGGGAAAACCAAAGATGCAAGTTCAAATCCCGCTTGAGTATATAACTCAATTTTTTGGGTTGACTTTCGCATTGCAGGTGTAATCATGGAAAGGAGCTTTGTTAACTCTTTAAAACTCACCTTCCTGCATATAGGGCTGACCGGTACTATTCTCCAACATTTGCATTTTCTCTCGCCAACTTCCTTTTCGATTTTTGAGATCTCCTGGAAGTTTTGAACCAAAAGTTTATTTCCCATCATTCGTAGCCCCACAAGTACCAACAAACCGTAACAAAAGTTCAGGCAGAATTTTCCCTTGGTTTTTAGGGTTTTCTTGACCGTTAAAGAGTTTAATCATAGGACTTTCTCTTCAGGCTTCCATGAGAAAGATTACTATGGAATAAACAATAGTTACTCCTTGGTACACAACGCCAGTCATCGAGAAGTTAATAAGCAACTTTGTGAAAAAAGCGGTCCTAATATCATAAATTACTCCTAATTAGTTCTTTAAGTAGTTGGTTTTCCAAACCGTTCTTGCACCACTTTGGCAGCTTTGATTTAGAGGAAACGTTTTTGAGCGAGGAAAATGAGATATCTCAATTCGCCAAATGGAAAAATGGAAAAACCACGCCCTAACAGTTTCGTCGGCTCTAGACATTATAGTGTTTATTAATGACAAAACCTAGTGAACTCTGGTATGGACAAGTGTCTGTTATGCAGTCGAAATTTTAGGTTCTAAGTGAAACTACGGACTACTGACGAGTTATTCCGAGTTAATTTATATTCTTTGATCTTCAAAAAACTTCAAAAACCAAAGATTCGTGAAAAGATTCTGTTGAGTAGGTGAATATCAAACTCGACGAAGAAATTTCGTCTCATAACTTGATGTCGCCCAGAATACTGGAAAATACTCTAATTGACGTTGCACACTAAACGAGAACGGCGCTGAAATTAATCTTGTGTCAAGAGATTATTCACTCCCTTTGTTTTGATCAAAAGTCTATTGTTTGAAGAATGTCATTGTCGGTGACATTCCCGTTGGGATTCCTTAAGTTGGACCACTGAACTCTATATAGACTGGAAGGCTGACTCCAGTCAATGAGCAAATCAAAAATTGAAGCCAAAAATGGCGACATTGATATCCATCACTTAGAATATTTTCTAATTAGTGCAAGCCTGAATGGTAATCTATTACTTCTGTTATGTAAGTTTTAGGAAATGTTTTTTTCATAAAATTATAGTGTTTAGAAAATAGGCAGCATAGAATCTTAGTTCTTAAAAAACTCAAAGTTTGTGCTTAATACCTACATGCTGCACCGTTAATATGATGGATGAAGCAAGAGTACCGCACGATAAGACTGATGCAGGGAGCTGAACCTGCTAAGTAAAAACTTTAACACAATTTTGAAAAGTTTTTGATTAACATTTACAACTTTTAAACATCTGTAGCAGATTTTTAATATATACATGTATATATTTCAGCTTCTTCCACTGTTAAACTGAACACTTCCCCTACTTTTTTCCAGCTGTTGAACTTCTTGTGTTTGTGCTTGAAATCTGTGCTAAACTTGTCGTATATGCAACCGTGTTCCGAATTTCCTTCCTGGCTAAAGGAAGGTATCCTGGACAAGTCTCTGGTCGTAAAAGTTGGTTTATTTCTCTTGCATCTTGACACATTCACGATTGACCACTCCTTAAACTCTCACACTCTAAAAATGGCTCTCAAATTACAACATGAAATGTCAACGGCCACACACTGTTCCAATGACAATCAACTCCCAATCCCTCACTCACTCCCTCCATATATGCTATAGAAGGGACATACATGTCGTTAATGTAAGTAGTTCATGAATATTACAGTGACGGATACCAAATTTGAACGGGTCGCAACAAGGCGCAAGGTGATCGTAAGTGTGTTTCCATTACAAATAACTTGTTGCCACGTCTCTTTACTGTCTTTACGTCGTCGAGATAGAACCCAATTCTATCTCTACGACCCTCTCGCAAACAGTCTTTAGCGGTCGCTGACTGTCACAACAAATTCTTTTTAGTATTTCAATACTAAACGCTACGACACCTTTGCGACCGTTGTAATGCAAGTGTCGCAACGAAGTCGCAACATGCCATTTTTGTGTTTTCATTTGAAAACTTCGGGGGCGTCTTGTCTTTAGATAGATCTTTATCTCTGCGACCGCTACCACACCGTTGCGACTAAATGGAAACCAGGCTTTACTGTTGTCGTCGGTTGGGAGCAGCTGTCGTGTTTTACTTAGATTGAACGTTAATGAAATACTTACAGTTATCCTAATATGTTGCTCGCAGAGTACGTTTAATTGTTGTTGCAGGGCTTACATTTCTTGCAGTTAGTTGCAGTTCATCTACAGTAACAAAATGCTTTACCATTGTTGTGTTACTCGCCATATATAATTACTGAATACTTGGTTCTTCACATTTGTGAAATAAGCAAATTAAGTCTAAGCACAAGCACAACACATAAAAAGCTAAGTGTGAACGTAGGTAAAATAAGGACAAAGGAAAAGGAAATTTTTCCTTCCTTTAATCTTGTTCTTGTGCTTATTTCACCAGTGTTAACGGACAAGAAATAAGGATAAAAGCAAGCACAAGAGTTCGATCTCGTGCGTAGAACATTTTCTCTTGTGCATATTTCATGCGTGTGAACGCTACTGTGTCGCCGTGGTTATGCTTGAGTTTATGTTATTTCACAAGTGTAAATCAGGCTTTACAATTGTCGCGTGTTTCCTTGCAGTGTGATGGGGTGTACTATTTTAATAAAACGTTTAAATTATGATGTGTCACTTGTAAAATGCTCATTGAAGAAATGCTTAACAATTATCAACGTTTGCTGGCAGCCCACGAATAACAATGAAAGTCTTTTTGTGTCACTTGCTGTCTTCGTCTCTTATAATCTTTATCGTCTGCTGCTTGTCATGGACTAACGACACTCCATAGCTACGAATATCATGTCTCTCTTATAGACATGCAAATTGCTTACAGAGTGGAGAGAAACTACATCAAATGTCATTGAGGCCTGTCAGGGATCAACTTAATATATCTATCTGCTAGTGCAACGTATACTGACAACTTTTTAAAATTTAACGAAATACTTTATTCCCATTAAAATTTCAGTAAGTAGCAAAACGCACATTAAGTATCAGGTACGTCCGGTAAGCGATCTAAGTTGATCATTCGAACGTATAATTACAGCGTTAGACCAGTCTTAGTCGAATGACTAAATCTAAAGAAATATTTAATGCTTACAGAACGCGTGTATGCTATTAATGAAAATAATCAATTTACTATAACCTCTTCGAATGAGAATGCTGCTTTCGCTCCTAATCGTCCCATGGCTAAATGGAAGTCCAGACGTACAAAGCCAGTATAAAGAGTATTTTGCACGTAAAACAAGTTCTATTTGTCAACATGCAAAAGCTTTGGAAGCAGTCTAACGAACAGTACAAAAAAGTTAGAATGTAATACTTTCATTACTCATAACTGTAGGAAGCCTTTCCACACAAAGACGGGTAACAGTTTACCGCTTATCTTCATGAACAGTGAAGGAAACATTTGCACCATTCTCACTCCAATGTCCCTTAAATGAATTGGGAAAAAAGTCAAACATGTAAATGTTGAAATCGAAAAATTGAGTACCGAAAACGCTACATTTTACACACCTTGTAAGAATGCCAGTTCATCATTTTCATTGATTGCATTATCTAAATACATTTTAAGATAAAAAATACAGACAAATTATTTTATCAATGTATACCTTAGCATAAATATACATACATATGCAGACTGCGTCAAAATTTTTTTTCCTAAGCATAAGGAAATGGAGTGTGTTTACGTTTACAAATTCGCAAACATTTTTGAAGCTTGGATCTTTGTAATTTTTCGTACTTTCAGGTTAAACGTATTTGGAAAGTGAACTTTTACATGGTTACACATGCTGTCGTTGTAGATGAAATTAAAATATAGAAATCATCCCTAGTCAACATTCTCCAGCCATATCAAAGAACGTAATAAGGTTCGGCGGATATGTAACTATTATCCGAGAGTTGATTTTCTGAATATTTGAAGAAAATCTTTTCACGTAATAATTAAAGGTTAAAGCACTCGCGCGAGTCTTCGGATTTTACATTAATGAGTTTACAAACAAGGAGGGAGAAATTAAATATTGCTAAGGTGAGGTTGATATAATTTCATGTTCCTTGTTTGTGACTCATGGATGTAAATCAACCCGATAACCAATCCTTAACCCTTTGCGAAAAAATTCAATTTCACACTGAAACTACGTCATGACTTCATATGCAGTTTTCCAGTTGACATATCATCATCAAGATAGCTGGCCTTGCTTTAATATCAGTACCTTAATGATAAACACGGATTTTAATAAACAGCACAGTGTTACCATGACATAACACATCACGTGCATGGTATACAACAATCAAACAAAGCTTACAAATACAACAGTACGTAATGATGAACACGAACTTAGTTCCTGTGGGAGCTTGGTAACCATCAAATGACTAGAGGACCTTCGTCAAGGTCGTTCTCTCAGAAAATGTGGGACGAAAATGTGTTCATCATTAAGTATTTCCATCATTATTATCATATCGTGACTTCCGCTTAGGCAGTACATATGACGAACCTGGACCTTAGCTCACCATCTGAATCGTGGTAGCTCAATGGTTAGAGCGTCCCACCGGTCATTAGAAGGTTGCGGGTTCGATTCCCGGTCAAGGGCTCAGAAATCGTTTTTCTGAGAGAACGAGCTTGACGAACGTTCTCTAGTCATCCAAATACAACAGTGTACGAAAGTAACGTTAAATTTCTTGATTTGTACTGGATAACCTGTCGGGCAACTAAACTGTTCTGTTAGAAGGTCCCGAAAGGGGCCTCCCCTCATTAGCCCAGTGTTGCAACAGACGGAACCCAGAGAAAACCTGTGATGCAGATAGAGCTAAACTGTACATCACTCTCCTCACATGTGACAAAAGTGGCTTTAATAAAAAACTGCACGGAGCCCTAATCGAATTCTAGTGGCAAAGGTGTGAGTCACGTGCGTTACTTTTGTGCCAACTTCCCACTAAAGAAAACTGAATATCAACCCTCATTTTCTCATATCATTTCAGATATCCATACCAGGAATTGTTACTAGACGTAAAAGACAATTTTTAATGGACCGAAGGGTCAATAAACTAAATATAAGAAGTAGTCGTCATGGAGATCCAAACTAATTGTAAGCTAGCTGGTTTTGCATACGCCGTTAAGATTTTAATCCCAGACTTTCCGGTGGGATTTAAGACTTATCCCCAGAATATTTCAGAGGCGTTTTGAAATTTGACAAAAAGAAAAGGTAATGGGAGGAAAAGGAAACAGAAAAAACACAAGGAAATAAACTACACAGGATGATATTTTTATCCAAGAATTGTATCAAAAATCTAAGTAATAGTTCGATATCACTGTACATGTAATATTTCATAATTAAAGATTTATACAGTCAAACCTGTATTAAGCGGACACCCTCGGGGAACAGGCTAGTGTCCGCTTAATAGAGGTGTCCGCTTAAC
>JBAHVQ010219301.1:0-11236 GCA_036872915.1 Nanipora kamurai
GCGCCATTCAGAAATCAACAACTTTATTGAGTCATGTGATACCTTAATACAGGTCTCCCAAGCACATATTGTAACAGTTTTAACCAGAAAAGATACCGAAATACCAGAAAACGATCCCGTGGATAATGATTTTAACTTTGAAATTTCGTCAAAGCAGCTTATTTGAACAAAATTTAAATGAAGACCGTTGTGTAACAAGAGCAATTGTATAACTAGCCGGTAGACCAGAAGCCCATAACTGCTGAATACAGATCTTGGTCGAAACATTTATTATTCTAACTGTTGGCATTTTTTAAAAATGTTCAAGTTAATAACATAAAAAATGAGTTGCTCTTCGTTCGAAAGGCTTTAGATCGAAACGTATCATTTTTTGCTATATAAGTTCGGCTGTTCAAGGTTGCAATTGCTAAACGAACTCTTAAGATATTCACAATCAGGAACGTACGCAGGGTTTTTAACATGGGATCATTTTTGCCTCTCCAATTATTTTTGATGTGCGAGGAGAATCAGCGAGGGAACCTCGTGAAAATACCCTTAGAACGTTTTTAATGTTAGTGCTTTTTTCTCTCTTTTTGTTTTTTTAGAAAACTCAATTTTTAACGGGATTATAACGGTTTATAACATTTTTTGGATCCAAAAGGGAGTGCGATCGCACCCACCAACCTCGGTATACCATGTTTACAGTGGTAGTAGTGATAGTAGTGGTAGTAGTGGTAGTAGTGGTTAGTAGTGGTAGTAGTGGTAGTAGTGGTAGTAGTGGTAGTAGTGGTAGTAGTGGTAGTAGTGATAGTAGTGGTAGTAGTGGTAGTAGTGATAGTAGTGGTAGTAGTGGTAGTACTAGTTGTAGTAGTAGTAGAAATTTTATTTATGTAGGGTAACGCGCAAACACAAACAAATCTGCCGGCCTCGTGATAATAAATTGCTTACATGAAATTAAAATGTAAAAGAAGCTAAAAAATCAGTATATATATAAATATAATAACTATAAAAATCTAATTTCTAAAGGAAGTTTTTCCAGGACCGAATACGTGTTACAGATAATTGTTCTTCCTCCTTTAGTAACTCGTGTATACTTAGGCATTAGGAAAGCGTGAGGTAAGAAAAGCTCGATGTATTTGTGGTCAAGGCAACTTGGAAGTTGATGTTTTTCAGTACGGATTCAAATTTCGATTTCCCGACTGTGGAATAGGTTCTTCTTATCAAATTTTTCTTTTTCTTTTTTTTTTCAAACCTCACTGTTTTATAAATTAATCCTTTGAAGTAAAAAATTTAAATTTACATCGTTTAAATCACTACTTCAACGACAGAAGTTAAAGGACTCATATATCGATTTACCAGATTAAAATATTATTGACACAGACGAAAAAAGGTTACATAGATATACGACGTTTCGACTAGAAAACTCTAGTCTTCTCAGTTTTTAACTGCCTATTTTTTTAACTGACGAAGACTGGAGATTTCTTGTCAAAACGTCTTATATCAATATAACCTTTAGTCAGTGCCAAAATGTTATAATCTCAATTATTTCTTGACTTTTTGTTTTTCTTGTTGATCACGTGTTCTGTTCCAGGTCCCTCAAACTGTACACTTACGATAGTCTCCATTGGGATGGAGGTACTTGATCCTCGGTGATTTCTCAGTTATTGTTCATTGTTACTACTTTGTCACAGTTGACTATTTTTTTACGTTACAATTGTTATTCGTATTCTCATGAGATTTGATGGTAACGTTGGGGAGGCGGATATTTCTTCACTATGTTATTTACCGCATCGAGTCTATTCGGTCCGACCCTTCAACTATATGTCACCAGTGTACTAAGGAAACTTTTGTTGTTTTCTCCCTGCTCTCCTCTCCAATTTCGGCTTGAAAGTTTTTTTAAATCTGCATTAAAAATTGAGTCAAACCAGTGTTTTCTTGTACGTGTCATATGTCATGCGCAATGAACCATGACATGAGGTTTAGAAAAAGTGTATTGAGTCGTTTTTTTGAATCGTTTTTCCAACTTCCTGGGACCGTAACGAATTAATAACCATGCGGTATAATCTTTTCTCTTACCATTTGCTTTATTGCCTTCTCTTTTTGTAAATAGTCTATTATATTCAACTCTGTCATAACTCTGAAGATGTTGCAGGTTTAACGATAAAACGACAGTTTAATAAGATTTTCATATTCTATGTCTTCGTTATGCCTTTATTTAAATTCATTGTATGGGCCTTCATATTTTTGACACAAATAATGTGAAACAATAACCTCCCACGACCAGCTTATAACTTGCTTTCAGTCTTTTAGTTCTGTTGAGCCAGGGAGGGCCAAATCGACCCCTGTAATCGTGTATTAAACTGTCTTAACCCTTAAACAGACAGAAGTTAGCAGCTGAACTTTTCATACTTTAAGCAAAATTTGATTAACAATATTTTGGCAAATATATTACTTTGTATTGAACTTTTTTTGCCATGAAAACCAGCTTTTTCTAAGTGTACTGAGGAATTTCTAATTTTTCTAATATTTTTCCATACATTCAGTATGTGAATGCTATTGTTTTAGTTTAAGGGACTAAATTTATAGGTATGAATTACTTTTATAACCTTAACAGTGAAACTTTGGAAAACGTAATATGCAGCATATTATGGGAAGATTTTAGCAAAATTTTGAAAGTGTTATTACTCCCTCAGTATATCAAAAAATTTCTAATCTCTAACGTAAACTGTCCATCGATCTATCTACCCATCTACTTCTCCATCTACCTATCTATCTATCTATCTATCTATCCATCCATCTGTCCATTCATCCATTCACCTATCCATCCATCGATCCACCTATCCATCCACTCATCCATCCAATCATCCATCAATCCGTTAGCCTATACATCCAACTTTCCATCCATCCATCCGTCCATCCATCCATCCACCTATCCATCCATTCATCCACCTATCCATCCATCCATCCATCCATCCATCCATCCATCCATTCTTCCATCCATCCAACCATCCATCAATCGATCCACTTATCTATCTATCCGCCTATCCATCTATGTATCTATAATGGTTTTGCTCACTATGTTTGCAGGCGTATATTCCTGTGTTAAATATCTAAAATATACGTCAGGTTGGAGGGATGCAAGTTGTATGGAAAGGCGACCCTTTGTCTGTATGAAAAAAGGTTGGTTATAAAAAGAAAATAAAAAAGCCTATGCTGTAAGTAATTATTTAAGGGACGAGTTACAGGTTTGGACACGGTCAAAACTAAAAGCTCTTCTTTTGAGAGAGAATGTGACGTAAATTGCAAACGAAATGAAAATTAAATTATCCAATCAAATGCGAAAATTAAAAATAAAGTTAAAGTTGCTTTACTTTTTATTTTCACATTAGATTGGACTATGTTATTGTTGCATGGCTTGTTCTAAGATAATAATGTTTCACTCTCTGAAGAATCGACACGCTCACAACGTTAAAATTTTCTTTTTCAACATTTTGGTTTTATACACATCATGTTTTTTGGACGCTCCATTACAAAAAACCTACGGGATTGGTTCCTGGTTGGTTATCTCGCTGATTATAAGAGTAGGTATTATCAGCAAGAGACTAATTGTTCTGAAATTGTATGTTTGTATATTAACCAAAAATTGAGTTGAATAGAGCAGCACTTGACTCGCACCTTTGGGTTACCGATCATCGGAAAAGAACTTGTTATCCGTCTTAAGTGAACATATGAAAGTAACACGGATTTGCAGTGCCTCAGTTTTATTTCAGAATCATAGTCAGAGTAAAATAGCAAAGCGATTTCTCTTGTTATCTCATATGTGGGGATTAAACGAGAATACTTTCCGACTAAGAATATTTATAGCTTCTTCACATCTCCTGTTTCTTTTTGCTAAACAGTAACTTCACATTTGGCTTCGACATCTTCTTGCCACTCCAAATATTTAGATCATCTATCTTAAATTTTAAAATTACGGAAACCACTCAGTGTTTTGCTAAAATACATAATTCCGAATATAGACATTCAAAAAAAATCCTATTTCTTCATCAATAACTCCGAATATAGAAAACATTTTTTTTAAAAAAACAAAATATTTTATCATATCGGGAACCCCGTTGTTCTGTGTTTCAGCTGCTGAAAAGCTTAGCATAACAACTTTTGGTAAGAATTTTGTTTTAGAAATCTGAAGAGAGTGGCAATCCACCTTACTATGAAGGGCGTGTGTGATATTCAGGATACCCACATCACAAACGTGTTTTTCAGTGAGGTCCTGTAGTGCAAATAAACAGTATAAAATTTAATTAATTACATTAAATTAAATTACAAGACGTCTCGTTGCGTTAATACGTTACATTACATTACGTTTTACATTACATTACATTACGTTACGTTACATTACATTACGTTTTACATTACATTACGTTTTACATTACATTACATTACATTACGTTACGTTACATTACGTTACGTTACATTACGTTACGTTTTACATTACATTACATTACGTTTTACATTACATTACATTACGTTACGTTACATTACATTACGTTACGTTGCATAACACCATATTATAATATAATAAAATACATACAATATACTCGTATGCATACAGGAAGATTACTTGTCAAGGAAAGTCGATGGTGGTTTAGAGGATCACTTATATGATTGATGTTTAGAGTGTCAAATTAATTTCAATTTCTTGAGAGAATTTTTAAATCCAGGAATAGAAGTAACGTACCTAGTTATGTTGTCAAGGTTGTTCAAATCAGGATGTTTGTACGAGCGTTTTCGCGATTAAATTAGCCGATGCTTGTTTTGGTCGTGAACAACATAACTGAAGAACGTTTATATGGGTATTCATGGCTTATTTTAGCCTAGGCTTATATTAGGCGTGACATATTTCCTCTCGTATAATTAACATCCCTATAAATTTCTGAGATTTGCACTAAAGATTAAGTTCTAATAAACATTATGTCTTTTCGTTTTAGTTTTTTTTTAGTTTAATTTGTATTCTTAAATTAAAAGTCCTTTGGACATTTAGTAACCAAGGGGGACATTAAAGAATATTTCGGTCATATTTACAACCTCTCTTTGTTCTATACCCACAAAATAGCTCTGAAGTCAGTGACAGACAGACAAAATTGTTTTCACTAGTGCACTGCAGTTGAAGAATTCTTAGCACAAGTTTCCCAATTTGGAACCATAATTGCCTTGGGTAATATTTAGGTAACTTAAAAATTCATATCTCGGTCTAGCGAACTATTAAAACTTTCAAAAGTTGTCATTATCTCCACCAGACCGTCCACTCCCTTCTCGCTTTTAGGACCTTCAGTCAGTACTGAAAGCGTTGTTGGCACAAGTGTTACTGGAGGTAAGTGAATTTGTGTTTTTACATGAGTAGCTTCATTTAATCAAGCAAACTCGAAGACATTTTACTGTATAATTTATACTGTAAACGCAGACTAGCTTTTGAATAAGTTAGTCAGAGCTGTACAAATATTTCAGTAATGGTTGATTTAGATATCATTACGTTTGCCGTTATACATACTGGTGTGAATACTATCTTTTCAAGAGACGCTGAAATGAAACGTAACAACCATTGACAGTGTTTGATGGAGTGTTCCTAATTAAATTCCTAAAATTCTAGTATTTTCATCCATTCAAACGAGGAGTCTGTCATTACCCATTTTAATGGTACCTCCTCAATTTTGATGTTTTCCCCTCGTTAACCTCTACTCAAAGTTACGTCCTGAATGTATGGGTGTAATCTTTTATAATATGTAATTAAATGTTTTGTGTATAATAAAATTTCTCAATTATATACATAAATATTTTGCGTTTTTTGCTAGTTTGGATAAGTAGTGCGACTTACTATTGGCCTCTCTCTGCTATTGAAAATGGTAAAACTTGGGGTACCAGCGTTGGAAAAGTGTATGGAAGAATTAAACAAATATCTGGTGTAAAAAATAAATCAAACGCCGCATTGCAATTCGTTGGTGCAGGATCATATATCGATGCTGGTACCTTTAACCAAAAATGCTTGACATTTCCAAACTTTTGTTCCCAGAGTGGTCTAACAATATCTTTTATGGCGTCGTTTGATAACATTGCAGCCAACTGGGAAAAAAGAGTCAATATTCTTGATTCTGTTGGTAATGAGAAATATTCTACGGGAATAGCGGTCTATATAGAAAGTAAACGGCTTCACTTCGTAATTTCAACAATGGATTCTTACTGGGAGATTAATATCGCTATTCAGGGCGACAGAGTGTGGCGTCACTATGTCTTGAAATGGAACTATTTTGGCACAATTGTTTACCTTAATGGACGAGTGAAAATCTCAAGGTAAAGTATGTGACATGTTAAAGAGGATAATAAATAATTTTTAAGTTTTGTCGGTAACTCGCCACCTTGTGTTTTGTTTTTTTAAGTAATCATGGTTAATGCATATTTTAGTTTAACTCGAGAAGTCGCTTCTCTTGTTAATACCTATTTCAGAATCATCCTCAGGATAAAATGAAACGATAAATTCACAATTAACCTACACTACTGAAGTCAATTGAAAAAGTTGACTGGAGCGGGATTTGAACTCGCACCTTCTGGAATCCGATCCGCCGCTCTACCTGCTGAGCTATCCAATGCACAGGGATTTTGTTAACACCTATCGAAAAGGAATTTTACCTTCACCTGCCTCTGTCTTTTAAGAAGCAAAATTATTTTTGCATTCCCAGTCATAACCATCAGGATGACGAAAGTTACATGTACAAATAGTAGGTACATATGAGGTCATCCATATTTCTCAATTAATTATATCAATTTCCAATATTTTTTTAAATTTTAAAAAACAGAGGAATTTTATTATTTTAATCGAGTGAATTCCAAGATGTTTTAGCCCCTTGGAATCTAATATTATATAAATATATATATATATATTTAATATCTAAAAATTTAAAATGGATAAATTAATGTGTAATAACGATTAACGAGGGTTTGTCTGGTACCGAAGTTTGGAAAGGATACCTATACTTTTTTAATTTTTGTTACAACATAATTAATTTGGCTTTTCCAATTAAGATTTGAATCTATGAAGGTTCCCAAGTGTTTAATACAGTATTTTTGTTTTAATAGATAAGTTGAAATAAGAAGAAATTTTCTTTTTGTTTTTTCTATATTTGGCGAAAACTTATTTGCGCCCAAACAATTGTGTACATTATTTAATTCAATTATTAGGACAGATTAAAACGTAATCAAATTTTTATGTTAGTAAAATGGATTAGCATCATCTGATTAGAAAGTCAGAAGATCAGAGTAGCGATTGAAATCATTTATATAGAACAAAAATAATAAAGTACCAAAGAAAGATCCTTCAGGCATTCCACAAGATATTGTTTGTCGGTCTGTAGGGATAGGAGTAAAGTGGAAAGAAAGTGTGAGTGGAAATGGGAAGGATGAAGGGAGAGGGAGTGGGAGAATAGGAGAAACTGTAGAATTGAATTGAATTGTATTAAACTGAGTATTTTTTGATAAACTCTAATTACTTAAAATGAATAATTTAAATGTCGAGGCTTGTAGACCTTAGCAGTACAAAAATGCCACTACAATAATTTGTAAACTACCACCTAGATCTATTCTTTAGGGGCTACATGCCGTCGGCGAAGAAATCAATAAATTCAAAAGAATTGAAAAACAACTTTCATATTGGAATTCAACCTAATTCTGGTGTCAAGTCTGGGGAAGTTAACTTAGCTATGCTAGCAGTTTGGGAGCGCTTCCTTCCAGAAAAAGATATTGTTGCCATTTACAAAGCTGGTAAGTCTTGTTTAACATGCTTATCACTTTTTAGAATACTTACTACTTTTTAGAATATTTACTACTTTTTCACCGAGCGTGAAGTTTGCAGAGCGACCGCAGCGCGTGTTTTTTATTAGGGAACACTAGCTAGTGCAAAATGCTATTTAAAAATTGCATTTGTTATGGTTAAAACTTTTCGGTAACAAATGATTATTCGTTAAATGAACAATTATAATTCAACGCCGCAAAATTCATAGAAGGGGGATAAAGCCCCCCTAGCTCCCCCAGCTCTGCGGGCCCTGCGGTATTAATGAAATATAAGACCGATCATTTTAAGTACATACCTAGACGAGCGCAGCGAGTCGAGCCAAGTGCCAAAGAGAGATCGATTATTTCAATACTACAAGCAGAACCACTAAAGTTGGTTAGTAGTTTATAATATGGTTTTACTACAGTGTAATCGAAAACTACAAAGTTACTTTAGAACCCATGACGATGTACCGATTGGTCAGATTTCTATTCTGAAAATTTAAGAAAAGGAATTATAGTGTAAAATTTTTGTTCTTTTGATTGTTCATCGTTCATTTCTACGGTTCTGCTTCACATTTTGTTCAAATCTATATACGGTACCAACTTTAAGATATTGTTTTAAAAAGTTGATTGTTAATTCAGGTAATGCTTTTTATTTTTGAATTTAAAAAAATAGACAGAGATAGGAAATGTTTAGCGATATAGAATATAATGCAACGCATTTTTTAGACATTCAGTTTGTCAACATGCATCTTCTCGGTAAAAAACTAAGGAGCCTGTTTAAACAATATCAATTTCAGTAGCTGTGGTGCTAGCTGGAGCCAAGGGATGTGGTACATCCAAATGGCCTCCGTACAATACGGTCGTGTTCGTATGGGAGGGTTATTTGCTGGGTGGGCTCGTTGGCTTTAGAA
The DNA here is from genome assembly GCA_036872915.1 of Nanipora kamurai. Lineage (NCBI taxonomy): Eukaryota > Metazoa > Cnidaria > Anthozoa > Scleralcyonacea > Helioporidae > Nanipora > Nanipora kamurai. The sequence continues at coordinate 8,715 of JBAHVQ010219301.1, forward strand.
GGGCCAGCAGGGCACTTAACGTGCGGAGGGAAACAAGCCCGCCAACTAGACTGCCCCTCCTTAAAATCCAAAACTTGGAACCAACTTGTAATCGTAACTTGTAACCAACGAGAACAAAGATTTCCTAATTTGCGATAACTTTATACCTGTATGTATTTTGACTGAAAGCATCCGATCTCCAAAAGAACAAATGATACGAAAACGGAAAGAGCTTGTCATACAGGCACCGAAGGGCCGTGACCCACTCAGATCTTCTTGCCCTTTACCTAGCAAAATTGCTACTACTGGCTCTTTTGAAGGTACAATAAAACCATCAGCATAGATAGACAAGTATTTTAAATGTTTATTTGCAATAATTGTATTTGTTTACTGATTAGGAGTTGGTTCCAATGGTAAGTATTTCAATTGCCCGCAAATTCTTTGATGACGATTCCACCATTTTAAAATGATGCCAACCAATTGGCATGCTAAATCACCAAATTAAACCTGTCAGCCGCCATTTTATAATACAGCTGTTAAGGATGAGTTATTGATTTCATTATAACTGGACTGCATTGGCCAACGATTAAAATCATGAACCGAACGACCAACACCTCAATACTCTTTAGAGTATTAGAGGTGTTGGTCATTAAGAAATCATTAAGTAAGAAAAGTCCAGAAATTATATCAACCAAAACAAATTTATTGTTAGTCGGTGAACAGAGGCATACACAGGAAGTATACTCCAAGAAGGAACGACTTCAAGGCTTTTTGAAGATACATAGTTTATTGTTATTCACTAAGTATCAAAGTTTGGTTTTCTTGTTTTCTGATTGGGCAAGCGGTCTTCGTGTAACAGTTCCAGAATCGTGGTGTTAACAGTAACACCTATGCCAGCGGGTAACAGCAGTATACTGTCAGTGCGTGTCTTTCAGTATCTTGTCATCTAAAAAACTATTAAAAGTTTTTACGCAGTGTTCTTGTTTGTAACAAGCTGTCGTTATTGTATTCTCTTAGTCTTATTTGAGTTACCAAATTCCGTAGCAGCAATCTTGGTATTCCCAAAACGTACATCCGGTTATTTTAATTTTACTGCCCAATGTACAATCCAGTTAAATGGATTCCACGGTCCTTCAGAACTTCAAGCATACTATTCGATTTTTTATAAACTGGTTTTCGCAAAGGAACCCAAAAATCATTCATTCTATGTATTGTTATTCTAGGATAGTTCCTAAAGAGCACGCTAAAAATCTGTGTGCGGTCACTTGGCCGTAGATTGTTTGAAAATCCTGAATCAGGAATAGGATATGGAATATAGAGGAACAGCTATAATCTGTTTAGCAAATAGAATACATTTTTCCGTTGTCTGTTGAGTTATCGATGTACAGATGACGTCACAACATGGTTAACGTCCAAAATAACAACGACATTGACCATTGGCGTACGGATGGGAGACTTGGGGAAGCCCGGCTTACGCAGCGGGTCAAATGAAGCATGCACTTCAAACAGCAGTTTTTAAACGTCAGGACTTTATTAGTCTTTATTTATATTGAAGCAATAGCTCCCAAAACTTAGTTGGTTGCATCAAGTGACATAACTAACTGGTAGTTATATCAGAGAAAACAAGCTTTACAAAGTTCAATTAACGATTGTATTTGGATTATATAATTAAATTCTAACGAGATTGTAGCGAAATAGCCAATAGGCCAGAAAAGATATTAAGCCTTTGCTGGGAGGACTAGGACCTAGATAGCATGCGGTTAAAAATATGAAAAATAATGTGAAAAACAATAACTCGTCTGAGGAAATTTAACATTACCCCAAAAATTGTATAAAAAGTTCTAGATTTTGTTTTGGCTAACAAATATCATTTTCCGATGCTTCGTCAAAGCACAAAGGATCCTGTTCATAGATTGTCATGATTATAATATTAAAAAGTATATAAACTAGCAAACATCGTGATTCAAGAAGTTGTTGAAAACAAAACTTTTTCTTTTTTGTTGTATGAATGAATGGGTGACGAGAATTGTTGTAAATTATTTATTTTGTTTTTAGAATTCGGATGGTGTTCCTTTGGGTGGATTGAGTTTGGAATGACTTGCTATCAATTTAATGGTGATCGCAAAAACTGGCAAAATGCTCGTAAACAATGCCAATTGTCTGGTGGTGATTTGGTCAACATAACGTCACCAGTTGAACAAGCATTTATCACCCAACATGTTCATAGTACATCATGGATTGGTGTGTTCTTGTTTAATATTAATCGTTCACAGTTAAAATGTCAGTTTGTAGCAAAGTTAACAATGCTAACAATATATCAGATGACTACCGAACGTTTGTCAAGCTTATTACAACATTTGCCCTTTATTAAGGGAAAACCCGTAACGAATAACGCGTGTTTCATATTTAATAGTGCGTTCCTAATTTCAGTAACAACAATCAAATGTCAATTGTGCATAATGACACTTCAATAAAACAACGATATAATATATGCCAATAATTTACGTTCAAATGTGTGATTCAAACAACAATAGCGTGTATTG
>JBAHVQ010219312.1:0-11236 GCA_036872915.1 Nanipora kamurai
AGCCTTTCGTTGTTTATATCCAAGCTTGCAAACACCTACACTCTCTACGCTCTGTAGATTGAGTTTGCTCGTATGAACATGCAATGTGTAACGACCTACATGTAAAACACATTTTTGTAAACGTGGGAGCTTGGAGTTATTGGAGATGACGTACGAAGGTTGCGGGTTCGATTTCCGTTGGGGCCCAGGAATCGTTTGTCTTAGGACACGAGGTTGGCAAACGTCTACATGTCGTCTACAGTAAGACAATTTCCCGACATACACAGATATGCGTTTAACACTCAGTTCATTAGTACAGTCGTTACTACATTCACTTCGTTGGCATTAGTACGTTTGCATATGACATGTACATTCGCTTTACTATATACCATATCGTGGCTTCAGCGTAGTAAGGACATATAACGAACTTGAATCTTAGCTTACCATCTGGGCCTCGGTAGCTTAATGCTTAGATCGTATCAAAGGTTATGAAAAAGGTCGCGGGTTCGATTCCCCTTTCTGGCTCAGAAATTTTTATACTCAGAACACGAGCTTGACGAACGTTCACATGTAGTTTGCATGTAATGTACTAATATCACTTTGGCATCCTTGTTAGCTTCTCGGTTGGCTAGATTTTGTATTTCTTCCAGTTGTCGGCTGGTCAAAGTTTTACTAAAGTTATGTGGTGGTGTTCACGCGTCATAGGCCTTATTCATAAATGGCGGATGACTTAAAATTCGTTTATATGCATATAAAGTAGCCCTTATAACCTTGTTTTAAAGTAAAAATTCTTTTGAATTTCGTACATGAAAACGAGTTCATAAGGATTAATTTATATGCGTATAAAAAATGCTAATTTGGCGGTAATTTATGAATAAGGTCTGTAGGGAGTTTGAAACTTCAGTTCGAGTTCGACTACGAGTTCAGGTTTAAAGCAGTGGTCTGGGCCAAACTGGAACTCGTAGTCTCCTGCGAAATATTTGTTTCGATCGAATGTATGGCAAACCGAGTTGAACGACTAGAAACAAAATGGCGGATGTTTTCATGACACCTGTATTTCGGTATTCAGAAGACCTCATAGAAGGATAATTTTTATATGCTTGTGAAGGAAAGCGAAGAAACGGCGCCCATTTTTCCGTATTGGAACTATTATCGACTTTCCCTACAATCGATGACGGAGGATGAGTTTTCTCACCGTCTTAGTAAATTTATTTCTTAGACGCTTTACTGTAACGTGAAATTTAGGCTGTTCAAACTTGTTCAGGATTCCCATCAACCGCTATCAAACCAGGTCCCAACCAGTTAACTTTGACTTGTGGATATGTGGTTCCATTACGAGAAATTCCCTGACAAAACACTTTTCACATTCTTTTTTCTAAATAAAAAGCTCTTTTTGTTCTTTATGGGCATCTACATCGTACGTATTTCTGCTACGCCACTTTTTTTGTTTTGGCAGAGCGAGTTTCCGAAGAAATTCAGAAAGATAAAAACCTGTAAGTCATACCCTTTAAGTAACGGGTTTTCCGCTCGATAAATAGCTCGAAAAAAGTCGTACGCTTGAAATTGAAAGGCTTTGATTCGCCGAACAATTTTTTTCACCGGTAAAAATGCATGGTATCAGCTTTCTGATTTTGGACAAACGATATTTTTTCACTAGTAAAGTGAAATCGTATCAACGATCTCATTGGTTGACGGTTTTCCCGCTACAACATTGAGTTCGGCAAGCTCACTTATGAGAACGGAGGTTTTCTATAAAATCTTGAGATACGTTAGCAATTTACTTAAGATATTCCATTTTTTCATTAATAGGAGGATGACCGATTCGATAGATAAACGGTTTTGTTTCGACATTACAGCACAGGATAGGTAAGGTTAAATCGGTTGCAACTTGTACTGTATTTGTACAGTATTGTTCATTAAAGTGTCCACGAAGTGTAAAAATAAATTCCTAAAAAACTCCATTGTTTGAAAGAACATTTTCAGTAATACAGATTTGCCTTTTCAGCTCCTCTGTTGCCTTAGACAATCGCTAGACTACTAAGACGCTTTATCGTACTAATGATTAACTCTTTCCTGACCGAAGACTTTAGCGAAGTCCGGCGTTAGCCAGATTAAAATACTAAAGTCTTCGATCTAAATACTAAATGATTTATTTTTGGCAGGAAAGACCGCTTTCAGTCAATCAAAACTTAAGTCATTTTAGATTTACCTTTTTAATTTTCCCTTTGGTAAAAGATTGATAACCAATCTTAAACGTTTTGCCACATATACCGAACCTGAAAAGTTGGAATTAGGGACGAACAGATTGAAATTTCAATCGTTAAAATGAAGAGAGGGGTAATCTATGCAGACAGATAAATTTATTGGGTAGAAATCAATGTATATTTGTATATAGGTTATGAATAGAACCGGGCGAATTTTATACGACTGAATTGCTATGCGACATACGGCCAGATTATAGTTGGGACCGGATACTTTACGACGTGAAGCACGGAGCTAGTGCATAATTAGAGGCTGAGTAGCTCAATCATTTAATAATCCAAATACAGCAAAAATCTTATTGGTTGTTGTTTGATACCGAATTCATTGACAATTTACGCTAGGAATAGCAGTAAATTAGAATGTATTAAATGCACGAGGATGAACTATATATATGCCTTGTATCTGGAATTTATTTCTTTTCACGTAGTGAGTGCTTTTCTACTAAGTTCTTTCGCCTGTAAACTGACTTTTGGTCGTTAACTGAAGAATATAAAACTTTGATTTTAACTTCATATTTCGAATCATGTTTACTGTTAACGAACTCGCTATGCTCTGTTACACTAGAATGCATTTTGAGGGGGGGTATTCTCTCTTTTACGCGTTCGTTCCGTGTTCTCTAGTCTCCAGATTGACTTTTGGCGGATAACTGAAGAATGTAAAGCTTTGTTTTCAACGTTATATTTCGAGTCCTGTTTACTGTTAACGAACTCTGTGCTCTGTTACACTAGAATGCATTTTAAGGGGAGTGTTTTCTCTTTTACGCACTCGCTCCATGTTTAAGTAAATTGCATGACTGCGTGTTAGCCACAAAGACTCATTCAGGGGTCGGTTGTTTAAAGTCTGAATTGCTTATCCAGCATATAAGTTCCTAACTAGTGAACTGCGCTATCCAACCATTGAATAACTGAACTTTAGGTTTTATTCACTAATTGGGAAGATACCAACTCAATAGTTTTATTCGGCAGATAAAATTTAAGTTTAGTTCAAAGGATTGATGGCACTGTTTTCCCTTCAGGACTTATCAGTTATCAGATAAGCTATCCAGGCTTTGTACTTATCAGATAACCTATCGAAGCTTTGAACAACAGACCCCATAGCTTGAAATCCACTCACAGGGTCGAGTTACTATTTTCAGTAATCAGCGATCGATCCAGCAGAAATGTATCGCACACAACTTGTAGCGTCTAAGACACTAGTTGTAAGCGTTTGTTGTCAAGTTATATTAAGAGTTCCTTTTTTGATCAAAAGTTCACCTAATATCTTATCAATTGAATAAACTATAAGAGTGCATGAAACGTAGGGATATTATTACTGTACTACAACCAAGCTTCCCCTGAGTATGACACCTTGGCTTATATTCACGATCCGTTTCTTTCTTGGCTCCTCGACTGTTACTTTCCTGCCATGATATCGGGGCGAGCGAGCAAGATACTCGATTTTGCCTGAAAACACAATGAAAAGCATTCATGCAGTTATGTAAACGCCGGAAAATGATATGGTCCTTGCCGAAAGTAAACACATCTCCAGTAGTTTATCAAAATTTAAAAGTCTGACAGAACCGTCAGCCGCATGGTCGTATTCATTATCAAATGTTAAGGCCTCTGTTGTGGTTGATTATCGTTTTCAAGTAGTAAATTTTTCGGCGCTATAAATTTTCGTTTGGGCAGTTTTTGCCGCCATGTTGGCACATACGTGACATTCACTGCGTCCCATTAAAGTTATTTTTATAGTGAGGCTGGCACTTTAGCAGCATTATTGTCCTCGACTGGGTACAACACTCGTTTGTAACTTTTTCTCACCGTTTAAGCATCTTTTAGTCCATGGTTACGGGCCGTCTCATCAGTCTGAATAGTCATTTGAGGATTAACCTTCGTTCATCAATACTGTGTGTTGTCATGTTGTAAAAGCAATGCTTGGCGAGATTTTCCACACTTTAAGATAGCAATTATTTGTGATATTTCACGAATTTGATTTTGATTTATTTCTACTGAACAAACTTTGCTACGATAAATTCACACTTAACTGCTGAAGTCCACTGAAAAAGTTGATTCAAGCGGGATTTATTTTGATTTATTTCTACTGAACAAACTTTGCTACGATAAATTCACATTTAACTGCTGAAGTCAACTGAAAAAGTTGATTCAAGCGGGATTTAAATCCCGCTTTTTCAGTCAACTTTTTCAGTTGACTTCAGCAGTGTAGATTAAATGTGAATTTATCGTTTCATATTACCCTGAGGATGATTCTGAAATAGAATTGAAACTTTGCTAGCAGAGGTGATCTAAGTCTTGGGAAATAGTGTCATGTGTGTAACAGTCTTCTTGCAAAACAATGATATAAAAGCAGAGAACTTCGTCGGCAGTATAAAACGGCTTGTAGATGACCAAAAGGGTTGGGAAACTGCCGGAACTTAAACTTAGAGAAACTGACGTTTCAAGCGAAGGACCTTCGTCGTTTCCCTCCGACGTTTCACTCCGAAAGGCCTTCGCCCGAAACGTCAGTTTCTCTAAATTTTAGTTCCGGCAGTTTCCCAACCGTTTTGGTTATCTGAACAGTCTTCTTGTCGAGTTGCTGTAGTTTCTTAAGCCTACTTCCTAACCTGTCCATTACATCGAAAATTATCGTGTGCTATGCATGCTCCACAACTTTCAGTTTACTTGCTTGTCATGTTACTAATTTGCCGTCTTTCCCCTCAAAAAAAATCTTAATACTTGCAGCTGGCTTCGTTTAATCTATTTTTGGAGGCTTGTTGTGGTTTGGTCACAAACGTAAATAACAAACCGCAAGAAACTGATGACCCCCGGACAAACGAGACGATAACTTGTTCGTTTGATTTAGATAAAAGATAAAAACAACCATGCTATCTTGGTTATCCGCAAAATCGTGCATATTCAGGCATAAGGAATAATCCCTTGTAAAATTACAAGCGACCTGAAATGCTATAATTAGCATATTTTGTTCCTTGTACTTCCAACAATTGCTATTTGCTGGCATAAATTTGTCCCAATTAACAAGTGTTGATTATCACCCGCACTGTGGTCACGGAGATTTTTTTGTCACGTTAGACCGCAACCAATCACACTGCAAGCCTTAAACGACGAAGATCGGAAGCAATGGCTCTCTGCCATGGATGGTAAAGAACCGGTAAGAAATTCGTATGCGTGTAATTCATGTACCGAAAGGTTATGTAGAAATTACAAACGTTTACCAGTATCGTTGTCGGGAAACAATGATTTCATGCGCTAGTTCACCGCTGTAAAATCTTTTTGTTGTTTTGAGTCTTATTGTAAAGTTTTGTTCATGAATAAGAGATGAAACAAATTCAACATGCCAGTACATTTTTGCAGATCGTTTTTTTTCAGTATGTTTGCCAGTCTGTTCAGGTCAACTGATATTCTTTGACGAATTTTTGGCCGAAATATTTCGTGGTGGCTCAGGAATAGTTTTGAAGTCGATACACCTGGGCTAAATATTTTTTATCAGATTTCAACTTTTGTTGCACTAAAATTTGTCAAATATTTAACTACATGTAAACATGGAGATTCTAAGTGATGCGAAAAAAGTAAACTTGCTTTAGCAACAACATGCATGTGAGGAAGATGTTGACAAAGCCGATTGTTACGTAAACTGGAGCACAGACTCTGAATATTAAAGACAAAACTCTAGAGAGGTAGCTATGTGATGTAAACCATAGCACCTGAGAAAGTGTTTCAACCGACGCCCAAATGCATAAACCAAAGTAATTTAACTTACCTCGGAATCTTCGGATAGAGGATGAAACACTTGTTTGTTATTTTTCCGTTTTATGAAAAAATCTTGTCGAAATTTAGCTCTATTTAACCAATTTTGTCATCACTTGTCCAAAGGCTCCATTTTGTTGTTCTACCTGACCTTGATGAAGTATTAATTAGTTTGTTGGGTGAATCAGAAAAGAATTATGAGGAAGTGACGGAAAGGACTTAGCTCCACTCTGTATAAAATTTGTGGGAAACAAAGGAGTAGCGTTTTCAGACAATTTTGTTCAAAGTCTTCCATGCTAACAGAACCATTTAAATTTAGTAAATAGTTTCCTTTTTAGCAACTAATTGCTTGTATTTATTGTGGTTTGCATTTGTGTCTTATAAGAGAACCCACTGTGCGCGCCACAGAGCTATTCTTATAGTTTGATTTTACTGTTGAACGTTAGGCCAATCTCAAAATTTTACATTCAGATATACCTTGATAGCAATGAATTGGCCACCAATCCAAGTAACGACAGAAAAGGTACGTAAGTTATGTCTTTTTGATCGTTCATTCGAATACATTACATGTTTTACTTATGGTGTTTTCATTTAATCAAGTTTTATGTTCTGTCCACGAAGATCTGTAGATCTTTTAAAGACCTGCGTATCTTTGTGTCCGGAAGATCCAAGTGTCTATTTACACACAGGGTTCCATTTCTGTTCTACTTTTATATAGTTGTTCGTAAGGTAGCAATCGACCGGTCGATTACAGGAAAATCAAGGCTGCCAGTCAGAGCGTCTTCGCCGATCAGGACGCTCCTGTTCACCACGGCAAGAACAAGCTCGATAAATTTGCTGTTGTTCCTGTAATCGACCTGTCCATTACTAGTGAAAGCGTCTCAGTCAGTCAGACCGTAACATTTCACCGAAAGTATTGCTTGCCGTATAATAAGTCGTAGAATAAATCTTTATAGATCTCGGTTTGAATTTTGCAGTGTAGCATAAGCCACCTCGCAGAGGACATTTGCTTAATTGTTCACGTCTTCATGTTGTCAGGTTCAAATGACAAAGTTAGTTTTCAAAAGAAAACCAGTAAATAAAGTTCTGCAAACATTTGAAAAATACTTAACGTTATATATTTGAAAGATAACATTTGGGGAAACCCAGTTAAGATTGAGAAAATAATTTTGACTTTTAACTGAAACTAGGTATCTAAGATGAGCACTGCGAGGAGAGCGAAACTGACAGGCTAAAAATGTCCCCTGCCAGCCATTCTGAGCTTCCTTTTTTGTCATTGCTTGACATTTCAGTTACATCGAGCTACTTTTGGAGCTTTAGATACATACGAGGTGTGGAATCAAACCCCTGTTTCTTCAGTTGCCTTGAGAAATATAACATGGACTGTAACTATATTTTTGGTTTGTTAAAAATTGATTTTTGCACGAAAACTTTCAAGAACCGTTCGAATTATCATGAACAACTTTCTCCTAAACGTCAGACAATCTTAAGAAACGTAAAAAGTGGTTTCCTTAAGCCTGTCAGCCTAATGTTTTGAGTCGACCAAGTCATGCAAAGTCAACTGGGAACAGGTCTACGAACTACTGTAGATTTCATTGACCTTGACCTTGCCTCTCCGGCATTGCCCAGTCTTGGTACGTCCCAGGCCGTCCATACCTGTTTCTCTTGCCTTCCTTTGTCGCTATCCTTGCGCTGTCTCTCCCCTGGGCTCAAACTCCTGATCAGTAGGAAGGGAGTATTCGCTTCGTTGTCAGCAAAAGGGTCAACGAGAGCGCAGTTCTATGAATTTGAAGCATTTTAAAGCACCGTTAAATATATTTGAACTTATCACACTTCCCCGACCAGACAGCTCGCAATTCTCCACATTGGCAGCGAACGCTCTTATTAAGACGAGACATTATTGCTTTTTGTCTAATGATGAAACCTGTGCAACAAAGTACATTGCTTTACAGAATACATTATATATATTTGAATATGTTTGTGCAATTTCAGCTTCTTACGACGATTTCCTGGTTGGACAGAAATTCCTTAAGAAATGCGTTCGAGCAATCGAGAAACGAGGTAAGAATTGTTGAATGGTTATGGAAGTTGATCGTCCAAGTTAGTGTAGTCTTGAGAAGACTTGGTTGTGGAAGTGACTGAAAGTTTCGACGGCCTCAGAGGGCGGGATTTTTTAGAATCTTTAGAGTTAGCTTGACCGTTGTTGTTCTCCATTATTTGCCTCCTGTTATACCTTAAAATTCATAACTATCGTCGCTATTCTCTATAAGGGATATAGTTATGATATCTATCAAATTAATACTTTTTTCCTTCAGGTATTACGGACCAAGGATTATATAGGATTGTTGGTGTAAGCTCTAAAGTTCAAAAATTACTCGAAGTTTGTTTTGGTGAGACGATAATATTAATACTTCATCGTTAATACTTCTTACTTTCATGAAAATCCGTCCAATACTTTTTAAGATATCCAGCAGACGGACGGAAATTCTTGAGCGTCAGAGAGGTATACTTTTTAAGACCCACACTTTTTTTCTGACAGTAGAAAATTTTCTAAACCTAATATAAATTCAATTCCATGAGATCGAGTGTAATTGTTCAATACTACAGATTCAGAATTCGTGACCATGGTGTCGGCAACGGCCTTCAAAGCTCAGGTGGCAGAGAACTGCAGTAGATCCCAGCCACCTAGAATTGCATTATTCGCAATTGGTCCCGGTTGGGTATTAAAAAGTATGCCATTTTGACACACGAAAATTTCCTACACCTACTATCAATTCCATTTCATGAGACCGATTCTGGAAATGTAAAACTTCTGTCATCATTTACTACTTTCGGTCAGTTTGTCTCGTCCATTATTTTAGTCGTCCATATTACGTCAGACAATACACCAATCAATCCCGTAAAAAGCAAGAATTTACCGCACCTTCCTGCGGGAATGCGCGTGGTTCTCGTGGGATTTTAGATAGAGGAGTATTACTCCTATCCAAAATCTCGCGAGAACCACACCCATTCGCGCAGGAGGTGCATAAAGTTCTTGCTTTTTGCGGGATTCTTGATACGTGTATACTACTCTCCATAGACATCGCGGAAATTGGTTTTTCAGGAAACACTTAATAGCCAGCGGTTTTACCCTTAAAAACAACAAAATAGCGTTAGTTCCCCCCATAAATCCAATCAACTGAGTTTGAACCCTAAAGCTGGAACCGGTAGGGGAGACTTCATGTGAAAACCAAGTGTCGACCGTTCGACGCCGATAAAAAGAAAGAAAAAAATCGACGGATGCCACTGATTTTTTTATATGTATTTCAGTTTCAGAAACTTTTTGTTTTCTTATCAAAGTAGTTCTGTCTTTAGACAAAGGGCTCACTGATGACGTAGAACTAGAAAGTAATGAGTGCGAGTATGAAGTGAAAACTATGACCAGCGCCGTGAAACACTATCTCAGGTGAGGTGTTACAGATCTATTGTTTTACAAGTCCTAAGCGCGCGAGCCAATCCGGTGAGACAGCCTAACCATTGTTATAACATATATGTGTGTGTTATCTGTTATATGTGCTACCTATACGGAAGCCACGAGATGGTAATAATGGGAATGACCTGAATGTGAAACACAAGGGTGCGCATGTTTGATTCCCGTCTGGGGCTCAGAAATCATTTTTCTGAGGACAAACGCAAGCTCAAGGAATGTTCGCATCTCGTCTGCAGTAACACCAAATTCTCATACGTTCGTATTTTCGGTTTTCCCTTTATTAGTCTCCCCATATTGGGTCTTTCCTTTTATTATCATATCGAGCCTTTATTAAACTCTCAAACGTATTAATAATTCATGAGATAAACACGAAAGAAGTCATCACCGAGAAGTTGTTTTGTTGGCACGATCAAATACTCAAATTAACCGCACCTTGACATCGATTTCTTCTAAAATATTGATTCGTTTGAAAAGATAACCCAAACACCACTCGAGTTTTTCATAAAATATTTCTCAGACGATCAAGACCTGAACTGGGTGTTCGAAAGAATCTCCAGAAACACCAAATTATTTGCCCTGCTGAATAGCATCAACCGCCGATGACCTTACTTAAATATCAAAACACATGTAGTTTGATATCAAAACAAATGTGCTTTGATATCAAAGTACGTCAGCATTCGGGCGATGTTATCAAACTCATAATGAAGAGAAAGTGAGAGCTAAATTTTCTTAAGATACTCTCAAACATCTGCTTCAGATTGTATTCGTTCGAGAAGCCATGTAAAGAACTCATTTTTCGTGTTTCGTCTGGGGGTCAGAATACTTGGAAACAATAAAACACTCGGAAACAGTAAAAACACTCAGAAACCATAAAAACGCTTTGAAACCATAAAAACACTCTGAAACAGTAAAAACACTTGGAAACAATAAAAACACTCGGACACAATAAAAATACAGGCCTTCGGCATCGTGTTTTTATTATGCTTCCTCGTGTTTTGATCCCCTGATGAAATACGTTCTTTAAATATTACATAAAAGATAATTTGAATTAACTTTGTGCTGCTCCTGCAACTAAACCAAGCCGATCGCACTTTTCCATTTCAATTAGAGTGTATTTTACATCTTTGGTAAAACCTTGATGAAACGAGTCACCCCGGCTAACCGTCTAGCTGGATTCATGAGAACAGCCCCTTAGCTCACCATCTGAGTCTTGGTAGCTCAATGTTTGTAACGTTTAAGAGCCTTTTTCTTGCTGGCGCCCAAAAAACGCTTTGGGGAAATTCATACTGGAAGTGCTGCTTTTCTAGCACTACTTTTTAATGCGCAGGCGTCAAAATTAGCCGTTTGGGGAGTTGGCCAAGTGACAGGAGCAGTATTGAGTATTCAAGTTTCTATTTTTGTCTTGACGATCAGATTCTTCTTCTGCTGACCTTGCACCGATATTCAATCGTGTCACTGTTGATTTATAATGTTTTGTTTCCTTGGCGATCGCATGCGCCGCGATCGAAGTAGATTTCATCATCTAGCGTTAAGATTTGTCGTACTTTACTTAAAGATGAACACGAACTCAGTTCATTTGGGAGCTCGGTAAATCTCAGACGATTAGTGGAAGTTCGTCAAGCTCGTTGTCTCAGAAAAACGATTTCTGAGCCCTAGACGGGAATCGAACACGTAACCTTCTGATGACCGGTGAGACGCTCTAACCATTGAGCTACCACGACTCAGATGGTGAGCTAGGTTGCAGGTTCGTCATATGTACTGCCTAAGCGGAAGTCACGATATGATA